>SKCR01025731.1:0-50993 GCA_019454045.1 Zanthoxylum bungeanum
CCTATCCCTCCGAGCCAGTTCTGGATTTCTTTTTGCAGCAGGGTTAATTTCTTTGTTATGCAGAAAGGAGGAACTCTGGAGAAGGGAAGCCAAGCTAGCTTCATCACTCAGAGCCTTGTTCTTACAAAGAGATCATTTGTTAACATGTACCGTGATTTGGGCTATTATTGGCTTCGGTTTGTAATCAACACAGCCTTGTGTTTATGTGTAGGCACTATCTACCATGATATTGGATCCGATTATGGGTCAATTCAGGTAACCTGGTGAAGTTTAATTTGATACTTATACATGTTCAAAGAGATCTTAACATAATCATTTGTATATATTACGTTTGGATTTCAGGCCAGGGGATCAATGCTCATGTTTATTGTAGCTTTTCTGACTTTCATGGCAATTGGTGGATTCCCTTCTTTCGTAGAGGACATGAAGGTTCGTAATTTTGGATCATGATTCAGTGTTAAACTTAATTTGTGCTGAGCACTTAATCAATTGTCATGATTTATCTAATATGAATCTCACGTGAGTCCCACTTATCTTTTGACTATAGTACTGGCTTTTGTTTTCTATGCTTTCTTCAGATATTTGGGCGAGAAAGGTTAAATGGACACTATGGTGTTGGAGCATTTGTGATTGGCAACACATTTTCCTCTATCCCTTGCCTACTTGTTGTATCTTTCATTCCTGGAGCCATAGCTTATTTCCTAGTTGGCCTTCAAAAGGATTTTGAACATTTCATCTACTTTGCTTTGGTGCTTTTTGTATGCATGATGTTGGTTGAGAGCTTAATGATGATTGTTGCTAGCATAGTACCGGATTTCCTGATGGGAATCATAACCGGCGCCGGAATCCAGGGCATAATGATCCTGAACGGAGGCTTCTTCAGATTGCCAGATGATCTTCCGGACCCAGTTTGGAAATATCCCGTTTATCATATTGCATTTCATAAGTATGCAAATCAAGGATTCTATAAAAATGAGTTTAAAGGATTAACTTTCCCTAGCAATCGAGCTGGAGGGCCAGCAACAATAACCGGTGAACAAATCCTGAAGAGTTTTTGGCAAGTTGAGACGGGTTACTCCAAATGGGTTAATCTTGTCATCTTATTCGGAATGGTGGTTCTTTATCGGTGTATATTTTGGGCAATTATTAAAACTTCTGAGAAACTTAAACCCATTATCAAATCTGTTAGGTTTGGTTCTTCTAAGCCTTCGATTCAGATTCCGGAGAATCCTTCTACCACTCCATCATAATTGAAAAAGTCTTGAACGCTTTATGGAGTATTTGCTCATTTTCTATTCATTTATTATTACGTGTATAAATGTTTTCATAGTTTGTTTAAAGAGACACGTAGCAATGAGTGAAAGAAAATGACCCAAAGGCTAAATAAAAATTTTTAATTGAGTTCAATTTTGAAAAAAATAAGGATTTAAAAATATATTTAAATCTGTCCATCATTATTTTTTTTCTAGCATGTGTTTTCTTACTTTGTATTGTACGTACGTGGTTTTTGATGGACTTACAGCTAATAAAAGAGTCATTTTCAGTGTTTCCTACTTGTTTCACTTGTTCTAATTTAATATTTTTGAAAGAAAAAATTACTGTATATTTTATGGCAGGGAAAATTTAAATATTTTGAACGTTAACGTTGTAAAATTGAACGCTATCTCAATAATCATTTACCAAAAAAAAATTACTTACATAACCTCTATATGTAAAATTATACATACAATTAAAAATCTTCATTTACGATCTTTTTTTTTCAAATTCGAACTTTCGTTAGGTCAAAATTAATAGACCTAAAATTGTCTCGTCTTTTTAATTAAAATATGACTAAATTCATTAAAATGTGATTAATTATCTAAAGTTCAGCCACAATAATAATCACATTGAGCCAAATCACAATTATATTTTACTTAAGTCATAATGAGCACAGTTACAGTTATATTTTACCTAGGTCACTTTGAACTCGGTCATATTGACTTCAATCCCAATAATATTTTACTTTGGTCACATTAAGCTCAGTTACATTGACATTAGCCTCAATCACAGTCACATTGGTCACATGCACATTCACATGAGTTCAGTTACAAACACAATCATATTGAGCTTAATCATAATCATATGCATATTTAGTGCAGTGACAATCACATTTAGCTAGGTCATAGTAATAGTCACAATCACATGAAATTCAATCACATACATACTCGCAATGACCTCAATCACAGTTACATTAAGCTCGGCTATAGTCATATTTTATTTAAGTCACATTGAGCTCAGTTATAATCACATTCGAACTAAATCACATATTAAAATGTCCAACACTTTAAATTTTCATATTATGTTGAAATGCTAGATTAAAAATTGTGAATAGTGATCGGAGATTAAATATTATGATTTGAGATTATAAATATGACTATGATTATGTTAAGGTTAATATAAATTTACAAATCACAAAATTATTATAGGACATTTTTTGACCTTTTTTTTTGTACAAAAACTTATTAATATGGGCACTTTTTTACAAATTTTTATGATTTGTAAATTAATAATATGTAATTTTTTTACGAGACATTTTATATTTTGCGAGATATTTAATTTATAAATGAAAATTATAAGTTTATGCACATGAAAAATAATAATAATAATAATAATAATTTATCAATGAATTATAATATGTAGAATATTGTCTATTATGTGTCTCCACTTCACTATTTCTTCTCTGCACTCATGTAAATAAATAACCCTATGTTGGGGCAAATGCAGCGGAAGTGCGTCGGCGAGTGAAATTGAATTTTTAAAATATTTTTAATTCGGATAAATTAACTGGTATCATATACCTCTAATTTATTCGTATTTCGTCCTAATCACTCTTTAATATCAAATATTGTGAGTGATTACGCATAAGACTTAGGACAAAAATTTTGGAAATACTTTCGCGGTAACATATTAACTGATTTACCAGTTCATTGAACCAGGTGACCGAGATAACCGGACAACTAGATCAGCCATGGAACTAGACCAGCCCACTGCAACAGTGATCCGTTCACTGTAGCGATGATTGATTATTATAATTTCAGCAGATTATCATTTTTTTCATAGTGTAGCTTTCTGTCGAAAATTCCCAAAACACTTCTGGAACGATTCCGAAAATTTTTCTACATAGTATACGAACTGCTACAGTAGTCCTAGTATTGTAGCAATGACCAAATAATCATAATTTCAGTAAATTATGATTTTACCACTAACGTGATATTTACGAAAAATTCTCAAAACACTTTCGGAACAATTCTGAAAATTTCAAGATTTTTTCTTATGCATTATTACACAATCAATTTTCATCCACAACAACTCAATTTCACAAATTAACCACAATTGAATTAATTACACAATTAATCACCTAATTATTTCAAAATCATGCAAATCCATATTCCTAATTACCAGTTGAGAGTCAACCACCATAAAACAACTCAAGAATCATTCTAGGTCACCAAGGAGTGGCTTAAGCAACTCTAGAATAGTAATTTGATGTCATACACTATAATTAGGCTTAACTACACTAACTAGCCTTATTAATTTTACACATGCATCAAATGGTTCATATTAGAATTTCTAAGTAAAAAATCAACACCAAATATGAAAGGAACAATATCACATCATATGTAATAACTTAGAAGCATAAAAAATGATGAATGTTGAAAAATATACATTTAATAAAAGATAAATTAATATTTTATAGTTATATTGTCATTAATCCTCTTAACTTAGCAGTTTTATGAAATATTAATTAAAATTATGTTGTATCTATTTTTTATTGTGATTTTTAATTCTTATGTAGGTAAAATACTATTTTGGATGCTCAACAAAGAAATAGATATGAAATCTGGACTCCGATATCCCAAAAGTCCAAAGAAGCATGAAGATTGAGTTCGAATTGGATATAAAAAGATTGATTATGTTTGATTCATTATTGGATGATCTTATCGTAGAAATGGCAACATAATATAATTTTCATTATTTAAATAAAAGAAAATATATAAGAAAAGATTAAAAAAAAAAACAAAAAAAAAAACAAAAAGAAATGCAAAATGAATATATATATATATATATATATATATATATATATATATATTATATATATATATATATATATATATATATATAATTTTCATTATTCGGTGGATTGGCCAATCTTTTATCAGAGCAGGAGGTGCTAAGCACCTCTGGTTATAAATAGAGGTGCTCGACACCTTAGAAAATCAGTCTGATTCCATAGTTCTCTATGAGGATTTGTGGAGGCTCGGCTCTTATGTGTTTTATTTTTCAGTTTTTACTGCAATTTCTTTTTCTTTCATTAATAAAATTATGTGTGTTATTGTTCAAAACATGAGTAACTAATTTGTATTATGCTGGGGTAAAGGGTGAAGCTCTTAGTATGAAAATATTTGTAATATTTACTTATATTACATATATAAATGGTGATTTCCTAAATAAAATTTGAACTCTTTCTAGTTTATTTAGGACTCTTGACTAGCTGTAGACAGTCTCTTATTGGTACATATAATACTTGAATCACAAACTGTAAGAGAATGGACTATTAAATATTTAGATTAATTATAGACAAAACAGTTCTACATGTGTTGGCATATTTAGTACCTTGATATGGGCTAATTATAGACAATACAAAATTTAATACCTAGTAGATATTAATTATAAACAAACTTAGTAGATATACAAGTAAACAAACTCAGTAGATATATAAGTAATCCAGGACATGATCACTGGAAAACCATAGTAAGAGTTTTGAGGTATCTAAGAGAACTTCAAAATATAGTCTACATTATAAAAGATATCATATTGTTCTAGAGGGATACAGTGATATTAACTAGATATCTAATACAACAAATTTCAAGTCCACGAGTGGCTTTATTTTCACACTATGGGGTGCAGTCATATCATGGAAATCCTCAAGACAAGCGTTTATTTCCCGATCTACTATAGAGTCTGAGTTAATAGCATTAGACAAAGCTACGGAAGAAGCGGAGTGGCTTCGAAATTTCTTAGAGGATATTCCAAACTGGCCAAAATTGGTGTCAGCTATAAGCATACATTGTGATAACCAATCGTCTATTAGGAGAACCCATAATATAATGTGTAATGGTAAGTCTCGACACATACGTCGAAGACACAATACCATAAGACAACTGCTCTCAAGTGGCATAATTTCAATAGATTATGTAAAATAGAAGGAAAACCTAGTGGATCCACTTACTAAAGGTTTACCTTGAGAGCAAGTTGGGAAGTTATCGAAAGGAATGAGCTTGAAGCCTATAAATTAAGAATTGTCATTGTGGAAATCCAACTCATCTGACTGGAGATCTCAAGTTCTAGGTTCACAAGAGACAACTGAAACTTTGTACAATTCAAATCGAGCACTATATAGTTTTATACTATTTCTCATTCTTATAATGACGCAGAGTATTGTCTGTCAAATTTAGGATAAGCGAAGTCTTTTAATGATCACTATATTAGGAGAGGAGTCATAATAAAGGTAAAGACAGAATATCTTAAACAATTGATCACCTATTTTAAGTAAAAAGTGAGGTCGTTTCCATGGAAATTTTAAGGTTGGACTTCTTAAAGTATTTGATGAAGCCATGACCAATATTTATGGCTGAATTGAACACACTTGTCGAACGGTAAATGGTCGAACGGTAACCAAGAGATCCGTAATTGCACTGAAGTGGGGCTAATAAGTTCTTAAGGATAGAGTTTTTTCTCGACTTGGTTTTCAGTTTTCATCTTCTACACTTTATAGGTTTTTCTAAGTCATTGGGTTTGTATTAATTTTAAGATTGTATATTTATTAATTTTAATTTGCTTGATACATACATGATAAATGTGATTACTAACACACCCCACCAACAGTTACAAATTACAATACTTCATATAGTAGCCTAACCACTGATTTGGGGCAAATTGCGACTGCAGTTGCCACCAAGTCTACAATAAAAATCTTGTTGGAGATGGGAGCTCACGAGCCCAATGTGTTAGGATCGGGTACAAGTAAAATATTTCATATACATTGATTGAACGGGTCAAATTCTGATATTAGCATCCATATATTATACCCGACTCATTCTCTTCCTTAGTCTAACAGTTAGATTTAGTAGCAAATTGATAATGCCTACCAACTAGCTGATTGCGTGTAGTTTTTGAGTTTCTTTTTCTCTAACGTTATATATATATATATATATATATATATATATATATATATATATATATATACATATATATAATCATATGCACCTTTTTTAGGATTGTGTTAGGTCTCGGTGATCAATATATAACTTATTATATTCTTATGACATCGATCTATTATCTAACTAATTTATTTTCATCATTTTCTAAAAAAACATGTCATCTTTTATTCTTTTTTTTTAAAAAAAATATGAACCTTTTTTTTAAAAAAATATTGTAATTATGAATTCTATAAATTTTGTAGCACGATTATTATTTTGTTAATTTCATATTTTACTCTAATTCATTTATTTTTCTTTTATATATTAAAAAAACATTTTTCATATGCAATATTTATTAGAGAAATGATAGACTGGCGCATTAATTTACTCACAAACATACAGAACGGCAGCACATGCTGCCGTTTTGATTTAAAAATTGTAAGCTAGGTTTGCCTTGGTCCCGTAGCCAAACAAGACATCAGTATAACATGCTCTAACCCCCAAATCAATTCTAACGATTTCAATCCTAACAGCGGCCCCCTCGTCGCCTTCAGCACACCATGACGTATAACATACCCTAATCCCCAAATAAATTCACCGAGTTCAATCATAACGGCAAACCCTCGTCGCCTTCAGCTCTCCAATCAGTCGGATTCATCTCTTCAATTCGTCGGCAAGCAAAGGTTTAGTATTTTCCTCTGCCTTCATTTTCTTATTTTGCTTGATTGATTTTCTTGTCCTAAGTGGCATTTTTGTTGGTGGGTTGGTGAGATTGGATTAGGTTTCATCAAATCGTATCGTTCTCTTCAAATCGTCCTCCAATGTCACCGGCGAACACAGACGCCGACCGCGCGCAGAGAAGCATCGCGAATCTGAGGCAAGTCCTTGTATATGAACGAAAATAGAGTTCAAATATGTTTAAATTGAAAACAATGAAACCATCGGGGTTTGTACAAGAAAAAAAATCTGGTTTAATTGGTTTGTACAATAATAATGAATCTGGTTTAATTGGTTTTCAAGCCTGGAAGATGAATCTGTTTGGTAATTTAATTGGGGTCTTCATTTTTTTTCAATTTGTGAACTTTTGTTTATTGAAATGCTATGTGATTGGGTTTGTACAAGAAAAAAAGAATCATCATTTTTTAATTTGTTATGACAGGCCGGTTGTGCTTCAAGATGATAACATGTTCATCTGTGGAATATTTTTTGGAGCTAAATTTAGAAATAATGAGTAGGATATGGTTCAAGTTTTATTTACCATCGGGGTTGCATTTAGTCATAATTTGTGTACTTAATGATGGAAAATTATAAACTTTACGAGCATTTTTGGAAGTCCAGATGTACTTGGTAGGATATGATGGATGCCGAATACTTGAATGTTGCATTTGTGTCACTGTGTGTGTGAAATTGTGAATTTTTTTTTTAAAGCTGGTTCAGTTCAGAGAAGTATTGAAAGGAAATGATGATTGGTGAGTATTGGTAGGGAAATAGACTTTGTAGATTTTTTTATTACTGATTTTGCTTTTCTTCATGGAGATGGTTACATTATAGGTAGTTGTATACAGTTTTTATGCTCTCATTATGCTAATGATTGGATTGACAAATTGTTACAGTGATAGGATTGGAACTCCATAATGTTCTTCAGCTTAGAAATTTTGTGTGCTGAAGCGTTAATGAAAGTTTATTTTATGATGCAGTATGCAGTTGGTTTATAATTATAATGTCATCCCGCACAAGTGCAAATTCAGTGGAACGGCGACGTTGCCGCAAATGCCCCAACAGTTACCAAAAGTTATGGACTTCTACTACATCACGGAATCCAAATCGAAAGTTTTGGAAATGCAAGGATTGTCTAGCCTTTGACTGGAATGACGACGATCAATAGGAGGAAGATCGAAAAGCCAACGACACTAATAATGATATTTTACTAGCTGAAATTTGGAAGTTAAGGGATGAACTACGAAACCGAGAGAGTAGTCTCATTCAAAAATATGCAGCAAAAATAATTATTTTCCTATTACTATATATCATTTTTATAATATGTTATTTTATTTAAGGAGAAATCCCGACAATGTATAATACTTCAAGCATCACAGATATTTCTGTCAATGTATAATATGTTATTTGATTGTAGAAGTTTTTATTGAGCATACTTTGACCATACTTTGAGTATACTTTGAACCAAGCCACTCGTTATGACATAAAAACTAACATTTGAACTAACAAACAAACATCACATATAAAGTAAGGTGATTTGATTTAAGAGAATGTTGATTACATTAAAATTCTATATCAAAACTATCGTTATCTGGACAACTTCAAGACATTGGAAAAGTAATTGTTGAAATCATCCAAATGAATTATCATTTATATTGAAGCAGTAATTGCAGAAATCCTCCAAATGAATCAGGAACATATGGTGCAGTGGCAGGAACATGTTCAATCTGCATGCAAAAAAATCAAGAAAGGTAACTACATTTGCTAATACAGTAAAATATGCTATATATAAAATAAAATAAAATAAAAAACCAATTATACTAACCACATTGCTATCTTGTGTTGGGAATTGAATAGAATGTAATTGCTCGTGCATTTGTTCATCATGTTAATCAAGTAAAATGAAAATGAGATGTTAGTTACTTTACTGAAGTTATTTGACTTAACAAATTTACACTAACCCGATACACATCTGATGTTTTTTTTTTGCTATGTTTCTTAAATTTTATAGACTGTAGCCTTCGAGTGTGAAGACAACCTTTAGCATGAGTAATCTTTGGATCACGAATGCTTTCAACTGCAGTCTCTGAACTCCCAACAGTATTATAACAACTTTTTTCAATACCAAAATTTTGTTTTGGTAAATCTTTCCACAGATTATCAATCAAATCTGACTTATAATTATAACTTTCAATATCTCCTGCAATCTTATCTGCAACCATAGCGAACTTAGCACATATTTTGTCATATCTCACTTGTCCATCTGTAGAACTTCATATATCATAACTAATTTTCACCCTACTATGACATCGTCGAACATCTTTTCGCCATCGTTCGAGGATATACTTATCTGGCAATACTTCTACGTCATTACGTATCATGGTTGTAACAGCATGCCTGCAGAGAATTCCTCTAAACTGATACATTGAGCAACTATAAGTAATTTCTCCTTTCTCATTTCAAAGTAAACTTTAAAGAAAGTTCTTTTTTCCCCTCACCAACTTTCACATCTTCTTTACTACATGTTCTGATCCAATTGAATTGACAACTTCGCAATACATCTTTCTAATTAACTCTTGCTGAAAATCCTTGAACTTTGAAATGGTATAAACTTCATGTATTTGCTACTCCATCTTGTATTCTGTTACACAAGGAAGTTGCTGTGAAAGTGACTTCATACTTCTCTTACTTCTTTTTCAACTTTACTCCGCAAAGCATGGTTATACTGCTCCACAAATTATTTCAATGTTGTTTTTGAGTTAACATACTCATCAAAGAAGGCATTCATACTTTCACTACGTTGAGTAGTTGACATACCTGCCTCAAAAACTATTCTTTAGAAAACACGAAACCCAATGATGTATGTCCTGATATAACCCAGTAAGTCATTCATTACCGCCCAAATCATATTGAACAAGCATATAATGCCAAGTTTCCTCAAATTGCGCAACACATTGTGAATCATAAACAGCGGAATGTAATATCTGAGTGATTGCATTATATTCCGTATAAGCTCCTAATTTTTCAGAAACTTTCTTCAGTATATGCCACAAACACCACTGATGTCGAGTAGTAGGAAAAACAATCCCAATCGCCTTTTTCATTGCCTTGTCTTGGTCTGTAATGATTCCAATAGGTGCAGCATTGGACATGCAAGATAGCAATGTCCTAAATAACCAGGTAAAAGTCTCAGTGTCCTCATGTGAAATCAATCCACATCCTAACAGTATAGAATGACCGTGATGATTAACTCCCACAAATGGGGCAAATGGCATGTCATACTTATTTGTTAGATATGTGGTGTCAAATGTATCAACATCACCAAAAGATTTGTAGGCGGCCCTACTCCTCGGATCAGCCCAAAATACATTTTTTTAATCGACCTTCATCATTCAAATTGAAGCTAAAGTAAAATCTATCGTCTTCTGCTTGCATTTTCATCAAGTAGTTTTATAAAGCCACATCATCTTCTTCTCCAAGACGTAATCTTCTTTGTTTGTCAACATGATTTCTACAATCTCTTGCCGTGAATGTAACATTTTAATGCCCACCAGCTTCAATAACAAGAGAATTGCTACTTTGGACAACTCTTATTCCAGCTCTATCATTTATCTCAAGTTTCCTTTTTGCATGTACATTGATGCTACGGTTACATCTGAAATACTTCGACTTCGATGGAGATAATAATTCATGGTTGTGCTCCAAGACTAAAGTTCGAACCCTCCATTTTCCAACTTCATCTACACATCCACATATTTTAGCATTGCAACCAATTTTTGAATTAGGTTGAGGCCTTAAAATATTACTGGATGTCGTTTTTGAAAAGTTGCTTCTCCCACAAGCAAATGTCACATACATAACATTCCCATCACCCTCATTTCTACTACTTCTCCGCATTACTGGAAACCCCTTTCGTTTACCATATTCTTTGTAATAATTAAACATCTCATCAGCATTATCAAAAATCATATCTGTCTTTGGATCATCATCGCCATTATCATCAATTTCATTAATGTGAACATCTACACCATCATCCTGATTGAATTCAGTGTCCAATTCTAAATTTGTCATTCTCTGTCACCCCCAAATTATGGATGAAGGCTGTATGAAAAAAATACACATATATTTCACATTTTTGCAATTTGAATTTAACATCATTGGCAGTGGACTGGATGGTTGTGGACTAAAAAAACAAAAAAATAAAATTCAACCAAGTTGATGAATTACAATTACAACAGCAACACTAATCCGAGAAAATCAGCAATGGTTTCAAACAATGGCCAATTCTAATCTTGCTATGATTCTAAGAGGATGCTCACGAATGCCAATTTGGCAATAAAAGCTTAAACATTTTACAAAAATAACTAATATCCAGAAGGCCAAGTGAGCTTTGGTTTAATAAGGAACAAGAAAACAACCATATTATTATAGAATTAGATATCAAACATGCCCTCATTCACTATTCATCAATCAGCATTATCAAGAACAATAAACAACAAGTGAAAAAAGATCAAACCCATATGAAACCTAATCAAATATCACCAACCCACCAGCAAAAATGCCACTTCGTGTGAGGAAACCTATCAAACAAGATAAATGTTTTCAATTTAAACACATTTGAACTCTATTTTACTTCATATGACATGGACTTGCCTGAGATAAGCGATGTTTCTCTGTGAGAAGGCTTTGGATTCAGTTCGCCGGCGACGAATGGAGGATTTTTTTTAGAACGGTACGATTTGGTATGTTATTCTGAAGTGGTGTGCTGAAGGCGATGAAGGGGCTACTGTTAAAATTGATTTGGGGAATAGGAAATGTTATAATGATGTCTTGTTTGGCTACGGGACAAAGGCAAACCTAGCTTACAATTTTTCAATCAAAACGGCAGCATGTGCTGCCGTTCTGTATTTTTGTGAGTAAATTAATGCGTCACTCTATCATTTCTCTTTTCTTAAAGCTGGTTCAGTTCAGAGAAGTATTGAAAGGAAATGATAATTGGTGAGTATTGGTAGGGAAGAGACTTTGTAGATTTTTTATTACTGATTTTGTTTTTCTTTATGGAGATGGTTACATTATAGGTGTGGATGCTGGATTTCGACCGAGGTCCACAATCAGAATTTGTAGGTTGGGGGCACTAGTGATCCTGCAAAACAAAGGTAAAGTGAGCGGGAGTAGATTGCCCACCGGTGTGGTGGGTGTCGGGGGCACTCCGACGCTCAAGTCAGTAGTATGAAAAGAGCAGTAAACAAGTAAAATATGAAAGCAAGGCTCGTTATTACCTTATCTTTCTTTTGGTGGCCGTGAGGGCGGTTATAAGTGTTTAGGGAATTAGGAATTCTGAGAGCTTGTGTCAGAGAATAGAAGGCTTGTATGAGAGTGGAGAAGCTTGAATCTTATGCTGAGTTGCGTATCCTTTTATAGATTTGAAGGAATCATTCTTCTAATTGCCAGATGAATTATACCTATGATTATTGGGATCTACAAGATGCTAACACATCTGGCAATTGGGGTCTTTCACATGTTTAATTGTCATTTTACAATTGGAATAAGAATTGAAGTTATGGGGAGGCCCCTACAACGTGCTAAAAATGGTTAAAACTTTCGGTGGCATGTGGATGATATATATCATGTTGAAGAAAAGATGAAATAGTTGGTGATGTGTTTTATATTGTCTCTTGATTTGGCTTTGTGTTTGTAGCCTTATATGCAAATAGTATAAGGTTTTGGGTTCTGTTCTGGGCTTTCCAGAATAGTGTTAAACTCTCTAAGCTGGGCCTCAGTCTATGGGTTTCATTGGTACTTGGGTTCGAAGAAAAGACGTATTTGCCCCTGGCCCAATTTTGGCCCGTATAGTTTGTCTCATACTCTTTAAGTCAAAAAGTCTTTTGATTTAGAGAGTATTTCTCTATGTCTGTCGTATAAAATGTGAGAGCATGTGTCAAGCTGTAAGCATTACCTTGTGTCAATGCATGGTTTGACATGGTTGTTAGTCTCTCTACATATTTAAATTGCCGTGTAATCTTTTGCGTCTTCAAAACACGCTTTTCATGCTTCAGGAACTTGATTTCGCATAAATCCATAGGACTTCCCTGGTAGATTGAACTTTGGGGAAGGTTCTGGAACACACGACGTGAGTTGTTTGGAACGAGTGTAGTCTATGTCTCATATTTGTACCGATGAGTCTATAAGGGATGTTCCTGGTCGACTGGACCATATGAAGGTCACAGAGTATATTTCATACGACATGTGTCGACTGGACTATGAAAATCCGGGTCTTCAACTTGACTCGACATGAGTATTATGGGGGATGTCCACGGTCGACAGAACCATATGAAGGTTCAAGAATTCATTACATATGACATGTGTCGTCTGAACAAGGGAAGTTCAGCTCTTCAACTTGACTCGACATGAGTCTCATGGGGATGTCCCCGGTCGACTGAACCAAATGAAGGTTCAGGAGTTCGTTCCATACGACAAGTGTCGACTGGACAAAGGAAGTCCAGCTCTTCAACTTGACTCGACATGAGTCTCATGGGAGATGACCCCGGTCGACTGAACCAGATGAAGGTTCAATAATTAATTTCATTCGACAAGTGTCGACTGGACAGAGGAAGTCCAGCTCTTCAACTTGACTCGACATGAGTCTTATTGGGGATGTCCCAGGTCGATTGAACCAAACGAAGGTTCAGGAGTTCATTCCATACGACATGTGTCGTCTGGACAAAGGAAGTCCAGCTCTTCAACTTGACTCGACATGAGTCTTATGGAGGATGTTCTTGGTCTACTGAACCAGACGAAGGTTCAGGAGTTCATTCCATACGATAAGCGTCGACTGGACAAAGGAAGTTCAACTCTCAACTTGACTCGACATGAGTCTCATGGGGGATTTCCCTGGTCGACTGAACCAGATAAAGATTCGGGAGTTCATTCCATACGACATGTGTCGTCTGGACAAATGAAGTCCAGCTCTTCAACTTGACTCGACATGAGTCTTATGGGAGATGTCCCGGTCGACTGAACCAGATAAAGGTTCAGGAGTTAATTCTATACGATAAGCGTCAACTGGACAAAGGAAGTTGAGCTCTCAACTTGACTCGACATGAGTCTCATGGGGATGTCCCCGGTCGACTGAACCAGATAAAGATTCAGGAGTTCATTCCATACGACATGTGTTGTCTGGACAAAGGAAGTCCAGGTCTTCAACTTGACTCGATATGAGTCTTATGGGGGATGTCCCCGGTCGACTGAACCAGATAAAGGTTCAGGAGTTCATTTCATACGACAAATGTCGACTGGACAAAGGAAGACCAGCTCTTCGACTTGACTCGACATGAGTCTCATGGGGGATGACCCCGGTCGACTGAACCAGATGAAGGTTCAATAATTAATTTCATTCGACAAGTGTCGAATGGACAGAGGAAGTCCAGCTCTTCAACTTGACTCGACAAGAGTCTCATGGGGGATGACCCCGGTCGACTGAACCAGATAAAGGTTCAATAATTAATTTCATTCGACAAGTGTCGACTGGACAGAGGAAGTCCAGCTCTTCAACTTGACTCGACATGAGTCTCATGGGGGATGACCCCGGTCGACTGAACCAGATGAAGGTTCAATAATTAATTTTATTGACAAGTGTCGACTGGACAGAGGAAGTCCAGCTTTTCAACTTGACTCGACATGACTCTCATGGGGGATGTCCCAGTCGACTGAACAAGACAAAGGTTCAGGAGTTCATTCCATACGACATGCGTCGTCTGGACAAAGAAAGTCCAGCTCTCAACTTGACTCGACATGTTGAGTCGAAAAATAACTGCTTCCTATGGTGTTCTATTGATTTTGTGTCGAATGTTTGGTCCGAATATAAGTTGTGTCTAAGTCTTGTATCTAAGGTTATTCTATACGTTGTGCCGAGTGGCCAACTTCTTTGTTCAAATTCCATAAATGTCGTGTCGAGAGGCTATAACCATGGTACCTATATTTCCTTATGTACTATGTCGAATGGTGAGTAGATATTATATCAAGCCCTGTATAGATGTTGTGTCGAATCAATATTCCAAGGGTACTGATCTTACGCTTGACGTGGTGTCGAATGATTAAGAAACTTGTATAAGGAGTTGCATAGATGTTGAATTGATATCAACCTCTGACTTGATTTAGTGTCGAATGACTACATTACATGTATTTATATTTCTGATGTTGTCATGTCAAATGAGGAAGGCACTGGGGAAAGCATTTTGTTGATGTTGTGGCGAGTGAGTAGCATCTGATTGAGACTAGCCAGTTTGTAATTCTTTTCTCCATTCGACGATACCTGATTGAATGATTCTAGATCTTCCACGTGTCATTAAATGCAGTAAAACCTAATGCGAATAACGAAGCACATTTTTGGCGGGAGAATGAGCGCCAAATTGTAGTATAAGGGGAGAGCTTATGGGTTCATTTGTTTCATTCACAAAGATCCACGAGTTGGGAGAGAAAAGCTTCAACTTCTAAGGTACTCTTCAAATTTTCCTCTTGTTTTTCTTTTCATTGAATGTTCATAGAGTAGATTCAAGTTGTTCTTAGCCATTTTAGGTTGTTTGATCTCTTGAGTCGTATGTTGTTTGGAGGAATTTTGTTTGTAAAGTGGAGTAGGAGTTTGATCTTTAGGAAACCTAATTTCTAGAAATTATTTGTTTGTATGTTGGTTATAGAAATATGTCGAGTGGAGAATCCATAGAGAGCTTCGGAACACAAATAGACAAATATGTAGAAGAATCGTCGAGTGGGTCGAGTGAAGATAGATCTCTCAGGGACTGGTTGCGTCAACTGCTTTCTGAGGAAGGGCACGTTACTGTATTTTCACGTGAAACTCCCGTGGATGCTATACCTATTAGGACTATATCAATAGTGGGAGAGTCGAGTGGGACAGTTAGTACTAGTGAACCAACGAACTTGCTGAATAAGAACCCTGCTAGTCGTATGACGGAAAGATCACTGAGGGAAATTAGGTGTAAGTATAGATTCCCTAATTCTATGGAATTGAAAGCACCCTTACCGATTGAAAGAATTGATTACAAAATCCTCGGATGGATTGGGTTTTATGTACGACCTTTTGCTGATGGGCTCAGATTCCCTATTCCGAGGTTAGCTTGGGAAGTTTTGGACCATTATGGGATTGCTCCTTCACAATTGATGCCAAACACTTGGAGGATCTTGATGTCGATTGAATGTTTGGCTTTTAAGCAAGGAGTATATTTTGAGGTGAGGATGTAGTATACACATACTACCTAAAGGAGCACCTAACTGAGAAAGGGAGATATACTCTGTATCTTCGTCGAAAGAAGGAACAATTAGTAATGGGGCTTCCAACAAATGATAGGGGAAATTGGCAGTCAGACTATTTCTGTGAGGGGTGAGGGTGTATTTGGGTCAGCTGGAATGGGTCGTATCTCAGAGTATTGGAGTTTGATTAGTGAGTATCCTCTCTTTTTACTTGTGACATCTCATGAATGTGATTTTCGTATGAAGTTAACATGTTGATTGTTTGTTCTGCAGGTCCGTTTCGAAACAGATTGTTCGACAGAACCCCCCAGATCTTATCTAATACCAAAGCTCTTCTTGCTCTTCCTGTCGAACAATGAGATTTGAGAATAGTCTTGGTAGAGAAGAGATTAAGGGCAACTTTAGTGTGGAAAGAAATCTTCGAATCAGAAGGTATATCTACCCATTTGGCACTTTGTAAACACGTATTGGAAGTCATCTACTGTACTTGGTCGATTCGAGCATTGTACGGAAAGGTATTATTTATAAAGCCTTTAACTCCAAATGAAATTTTATGCGCAGTGGATATAATGTCTGGACCCGTTAAGGTATCATCTATTGATGAATTTAAGAGTCGTAAGAAGGCAAGAAAGCTTCATATTAAGGAGCCAGAGGTGGAGGTCCCTGAACTACAACAGGCTGTGTTGACTAGAACTCCCATGATTAAGGGGCAGTCGACTGAAATAGTTGTCAAATGGGGAAAAAGGAAAGTGGTTGAAATTGAAGAAGACATTGACAATATAATTGTCAAGATTCCATCAGGGTCGACTGTAATTTCGGACCCATCAAGCTAGGGGTGGGCAAAAAAACCAACCGAACCAAACCAGACCGCGAACCGAACAAAACCAGACCGAATTTACGGTTTTTTTTCTAACGGTTCAGTTTGCGGTTCGGATTGGCCCACTCCAAACGGTTTATGGTTCGGTTCATGTGTTAATCTGAACCGCACCTGTTAAACCGAACCGAACCGTTATAAATTAAAAAAACCTATTGATCCTCACCTTAGGCCTCAGCTACTCGTCTCGATCTACCGCTCATCACTCATCTCATCTCTAGTAGTGACTATCTCTTTCTCTCGCCTCTCTCGCAGACTACTATGTTCTCTCTCGCTGTCACTCTCTCGTCTCTCGCTACCAGTCTACTACTCTCTCATTTCTCGCTGTCATTCTTTCTCGCTGTGGATTTTGAAGCTTATATGGTATTTGTCGAAGTACAATGAATTAGACACAAGTTAAAATAATGGGTGTCATTTTTTTGGGTTTTGATTAAATGTTGTATTAAGGTTTACTTATATATTTTAATTTTTTTCACTAGTGGGTTTGTTTGGAACTAATTGATTGTTTTGGTGTGTGATATATTCTAGGTTTTATAATTTAAAATATGAAATTTAAAGGATGAATTAGCTCAATTTAATTTGATGGGGAGAGACATCTGGTTTTGTTGTATAACAGAGTTTTCCCCCATGGGTTGGTACCTGATTATTTATAGCTACCTTTCTCTATTTGGTTGTATTCAAACAATAGTAATATGAATATTATCGTTCTAGATTATATACATATTATATTATACATGTTCAAGTTTATAGCTTCTACTTGTTTAGATTTGTTAATTCTTATTGTTGGTTTGAGATGTGTATTGGTTTGTTTGCAAAAGATATCATGTTAAGTAAATGGAATTTACATTGTTTACCTTTTTGGATGCTACAGGCTACTACTTATTAAAAAGTGTGGAATGGAAAGGAGAAGAATAACTCTTATTTTATATGGTATTATTATTTTTATCTTATATATTTACCGACTTTAATTATAGAATTTCATCTACTTGGCTTTCTTAATATCCTAAGTTTCCAATTTTAGTATACATTTCCACTTTTGTAGATCACAGATTCTGCATTCAGGAGATGGATGCTCTTGCTAACAGTTCAATCACTTCATTCGGTTGGCAGAAATGCCAATAGGTATCTTATATTTCTTACTTTCCTGATTTTACTGATTCAATATCATTGTTTATGTTCTTTTTGGATCTGCATAGCATTCTATTCCTATATGTTTTAATAGGGTTGTACATAGAATGCGAATACCTTTCTCCAATTGCTAAAGAAATGGATACGACTTGCAGTAAGACTTTAAGAATTAGAATGTGGGCGTATTAAAGAAGATAAATTGGTATGCAATCATATTCACAAAGAGATTAAAGAAAATAAAACACATCAAGGAAATGAAAATATCATTTCTAATTTGGAAATTCTCTAAAAAACAGTTAAATGGAGATCCTATTATGAAGCAAACCACTTTGTACTCCTACATTATCGACTCATCTAATCCTTATATCTATGTTACTAACGTGATATTATTTGTCTTGTTTTGAAATTAGGCATGGTTGTCTTGTTTGGAAATTAGGCATGGCATTTGGTTTATATCATTTCCTTTACATGCGGAATGATTCTGCTTTCTGTTTCGGTTATTTAGTGAATCATTTATTTTAAGAAGAATAATTTGTAAACTGAACCAAACCAATCCGTAAACCGCTGATTTAAAAAATTTTCAATCCGAACCAAACCGTTATTTAATGGTTTGGTTTGAGAGGTAAAAAAATCGGACCGTAAAATATGGTTTGGTTCAGTTTTTAGCAAAAACCGAACCGTGCCCACCCCTACATCAAGCCTTAACCCTTTTATCAAGAAGCTTTTGTTGGAGGAGGATGAACAAAGGTTATCCAAGATTGGCCCCGTCGAGACAATGAAGAAGTCGGCAGCTCTAACTTATCAAGTAAGTAAATAAACTAAAAAAGTGTTTTATTACCGTTGTCGAATGAAGTCTAACCGAATGTTTTTCTCAGGCAATGGAATGCAACTTATATATGCAGCAATACGTCGAATCAAATCAGAGAAAGCAGAGGGAGATGGAGAAGTCGGTTGTGGCGATGAAAAAGGAGATGGCAGAGATGAAATCAACATTTGAAAAGAAGAATAAAGGGATGGAAAATGAGTTAAAGGAGGTGAAGGCTGCTCTTAAGTTGGAGAAGGAAGTTTCTGAGGCTACAATAGAATGGTATAATGATGCATTTGACAATGTGAGGAAGGAGAATAGACAACTGATTGAGCAACTTGAAGGGATTGATCTTGAATCCATGATGAAAGAATGAAGCAATCTGATGAAGGATTTCTTTGAAGGGAATACCGTCGCATAGGAACCACAGAAATGGATTCGAGAGTATGATCGACTATTGGCAGGGATTTCCTCCTCCAACGAATGTGATGTGGAAGGGAAGGGTGAAGAAGTCGACTCTAAATTAGATGAGAAAGAAATTTCTGACGCCGAGGAGGCGGCTGGAGTTGAAGAGACGGATAAGAAGAATGAAGATGTGAGTCGAACGGAGGTTGAGCTGGCTAGACAAGTTCAAGAGATTCATGCGTCTGATGTTAACGTTGCTGCCGAATGTATTACGGAAGAAGAAGCTCTGAAAATTTGAACTACTTGTAATTTTAACTTTATGTTATCGCGTTTTGTTTGAACAATGACATAGTTTAATGACATTTTGGGATAAACTTCAAACGAGTTTTGTTATTTTGTCGAATCATAATACACAAAGTAGTAATCTACTCTTATTCTGCAAATTTAAACAAAAGCACGCAAACATTACCGGTAGAATCGTTTAAGGTGAATCGGATTCCAATTGTTGTGAATTTGTCTCCCCTCTGTCGTTTGTAATCTGAGGCTCCATGTCCAACAACTTTTATGATGATGTATGGACCTTCCCAATTTGGCCCTAATTTACCACCTCCAATTTCTTTGATATTCTAGAAAACTCTTCGTATTACCCAATCTTCTTCCTTGAATGTTCTGCTTCTGACAATTTTGTTGAAGTATCTGGTCATTCTTTGTTGATATGCTGCTAGTCGAACGGATGCAAGATCTCTTAATTCATCAATTGTCTCCAGGTTTAAATTCATAAGTTGTTTATTCGCATCATCACTGAGCCATTGGTAGCAGGGAGACGAAATGCTCTCTTCAGTTGGTATCACCGCTTCTATTCCGAACGCCAGAGAGAAAGGAGTTTCTCCTGTTGAGGAATGGATAGTCGTCATGTAGGACCATAAGACTCCAGGAAGTTCATCCGCCCATGATAATTTTGCTCTTTCCAACCTTTTTTTTTAAATATTTAAAATGGTCTTGTTGGAAGACTTGGCTTGACCATTAGCTTGTGGGAAGCGATGGGTTGAAAAACTTAATTTGATTCCCAATTTTTGCAGAAGTCTTGGAAATGATGGCTGATAAATTGTGAGCCATTATCGGTCACAATCTTTTTGGGAATGCCGAATCGACATATGGTGTTCTTCCAGACAAATGATTGAACTTCTTTATCTCGTATCTTGGGAAAAAAGTCTGCCTCAATCCACTTTGAAAAGTAATCTGTTAAAGCCAGGATGTAGACTCGTTGTCCCGGAGCGGTTAGGAGTTTCCCAACAATATCCATTCCTCATTTCATGAATGGCCATTGGGATAGGATGGGATTTAGCTTCTCATGAGGAAGGTGTGTAACAGGGGCGAACCTCTGGCATTTCTCACATTTCTTTGTGTAGTCTGCCGAGTTAGTTCTCATGGTAGGTCAATAGTACCATGTCGAATGGGCTCGAAGTGCAAGACTACGTCCTCCAGAATGATTTCCACATTCCCCTTCATGTCGCTCTGACAACACATGTTGGGCTTGTTCATGAGTAAGACACTTCAAGTAGGGTCCTGTGAACGACCTTTTCAACAAATGTTCGTCGAATAAGGTGAACTTTGAGGCCTGCCTCTGAATTCTCCTTGCTTCAGTTTTATCTTCTGGAAGTAGCCCCTCTTGCAGATATTTCACAAGAGGTGTCATCCATGAGTCGTCTGGAGTGATGGAGTTTACCTCATTGTCCTTCTTCCAAATTGCTGGCCAGTTCAAGAATACTACTGGAATAGATTGAGGTTTGTCCCCGTGCATTGTTGATCCAAGAGTAGCCAATGCATCCGCTTGAGAATTCTCACTTCTTGGGACTTGAGTTACCATTAATTCTTGAAATGTCGACTGGATTTCTTTCACCTTCTGCAAGTATGATGCCATTTGAGGGTCTCGTGCTTGATATGAACCTTGGAATTGGTTGACAATCAACTGAGAATCTGATTTTACTTCTATCTTCTTTGCTCCAAGTTCACTGGCCAAGCTGAGACCTGCTATCAATGCCTCATACTCTGCCTCATTGTTTGTAACCCTGAAACCACATTTGATTGCTTGTCATAGTATATCACCGTCAGGAGAAGTGATTACAACCCCTAGACCGCATCATTTCTTATTACTGGAACCGTCTACTGAATGCTTCCAAGATGGTGTCGCCTAGATTGAATTTACCTCTATATCTGTTGTAATATTTAGGATGGGACTGAAATCAGCAACAAAATCAACTAAGGCTTGAGACTTGATTTATGTTCTGGGTTGATAAGTGATGTCGTGTTCTCCCAGCTCCACTGCCCATTTTGTTAATCTTCCAGACAATTCCGGTTTATGCAGTATGCTTCTCAGAGGGTATGTTGAATAAACTGTGATTGAATGGCCTTGAAAGTAGGGTCGTAGCTTCCTTGCTGCCATTACTAAAGCCAACACCATTTCTTCCTTGTGAATAGCGTGACTCCGCATCAAGTAATGCCTTGCTCATATAGTAGACTGGGAGTTGTATCTCATTCTCTTCTCTGATCAAGACAGTACTTACAGCTTGTTCCGAGACTCCCAAGTATAGGAAAAGCCTTTCACTGTCGAGTGGCTTCGACAACAAATGGGGAGTTATCAAATATCGCTTGAGATCTTTTAGAGCTTCTTCGCAGGCTGGAGTCCATTCAAAAGTTTTTGCTTTTTTAATTTCTAAGAAGAACAAAAAACTCTTGTCTATTGACTTGGCAATGAATCTGTTAAAAGCTGCAATTCTCCCTGCTAGTCGCATGACATCTTTCGGGCTGGTAGGAGAGGGGATTTCAAGTATGGATTTGATTTGGTCTGGATTTATTTCTATACCTCGTCGTATAACAACATATCCCAATAATTTCCCTGAAGTGACTCCAAATGCAAATTTAGTTGGGTTCAGCTTCATCCCATACTTGTTCATTATGTTGAATTCTTCTCTCAAGTGCTCTAGATGTTGTTCTGATTTTGAAGACTTCACCAACATGTCATCTATGTAGACTTCCATTGTTTCCCCAATTTGTTGAGAGAACATTTTGTTGACCATTCGTTGGTAGGTGGCTCCAGCGTTTTTGAGGCCGAAGGGCATTACCTTATTGTAGAACACAGAAATCGGCGACGTTGTTCCAGGCTTAAGGGCCCGGTTGGGAGTACGGAATAGCCCGCGGGGGAACTAAACCGGAGAAATAAAATGGAGTCGCCACCCGGTGTGAACCGGGAAAATGTGATTTAAGGCCGCACTCACCCCTCGCAAGGGAAGACCTCAAACCGTTGGGTTCGGAATGGTCACTTACTTAATGTCACTTGTAATGATGTGATTTGTGCAATATCTCAACCGAATCTACGCAACATGCTTAAGAACATAATGCAAATCCCAACGCAAAATATTCTAACCATGCTTAAAAATAAACAACTAAATCATACTTAAATAATAAATAACATACTAGACTAAATCATGCTCAAATACAATGTTTGGATGAAACGAAATACGTGTGTCTCTTAAGTAGTACGTGGCATTGTGTCCCGGGTGCAAACCGCACTACTGTCCATTCGGATTCGGCTACGGAATTTATGTCCGGGTTTCCATCCGATATACCACAAAAGAGAACACGCATTCCGTTCACCCGGAATTCACATCATGAATCAACAAACGGTTCTCATGCGATAATATATTAAAATAAATAAAGAAGGTGCCCTCAGGTCTAACCTCTTTTGTCGTCTCTCGAAAGCGCGTTACACACGGCCGTCGGAAGGGTTGATATCCCGCAACTTTCCTGGTTCACTAATCCAACATTTTTCCTCATTGTTTTACTGTTTGGGCTGTTGTTTTCACTCCGTTTCGCTGCTGTTTGTGTTGTATTTTCTGGTCACTGTTTTCGCTGTATCAAGGGACTGTTTTGGGGCTGTTTTGTGCGGTTTTTGGGACTATTTTTGCGGGGTAATTTAGGGGCTGATTTGGGGACTGTTTGGGCGTGAATTTAAGGGCAGTTTGAGCGTAAATGAGGGCTTCTATGGGGGATGTCGAGAAGGGCTGCGTGTTGTGTGCTATTTTAGGGTTTTGTTTGCATGTGTCAGTGGATAGTTGGGTTTCACATCTGTGTGAGTGGTTTGGAAAGGTGATTTCGATTGAGTCAGCGTGAGGTGAGTTGAATGGTGTTTTACGTTACTGGAGAGGGGCACGTATGCATGGTTTTTGAGTGCGGGTTGAGGGCTTGGCGTGAGGGTTCTTTGAGTGCGAGTTGTACGTGTATGCTGAGAGAGTGAGGGCTTGGCGTGAGGGTTTTTTGAGTGAGGTGTTGAGAGCAATATGTGATAAAGGGTTGCTCACGTGTGCATGAGGGCTGAATGAAGGGTGCCAGCAGTTTGGAGGAGCTTTGTCGTATGCTGTTGGAGGCTTCACGTGGTGAAGGAGGGGGATGCGTGAGTTATTTCTTCACGTAGAGGGCTGCATGGGGTTATGAAAGGTCTACTTTTTGTTTTAAGGCAGTTCACGTGGATTGTTGAAGGGGTAATGGCGCAGACAGCTAGGGTTTCATTGTGATTTGTGGTGTGAAGTTGGGCAGTGACGTGAATTGATTATTTTAGGTTTGTGATTATTTTGTGAAGATGAGAGAAGATAGGTTTCACGTGTATGTTAGGCCCCGGGAGCAAGGGTTTATTTGTTTCTTATTTATAATGGAGAGGATTTAGGTGGAGAGTGAGGCTAATTAATGTTTTTGTTATTTGATGAGGGGTTAGATACTTTATTAAGAGGGAAATAATTTGTTGAAAATGGGTAAAAGATCATTAATATATTTGTTTTGTTGTGTTTGTTTGTTTGTTTGAGTTTTATTATTTGTTGAATTTGTGATGGTTTATTTATTGTTTATGTTTTGTTTGTTTGTTTGTGTTTTATTATTTGTTGAATTTGTGATGGTTTATTTATTGGTTTGGACGTGAGGAGCCAAGGTTTATTTAATGAGTTTGTTTTGTTGGTGATGTGTCTTGTTTGGGTCTTATTAATTTATTGAGTTTGATTTGTGTTTGTTGGTGGGTTACTTGGGGTGGCTTGGTAGGTTTAATTAATTGATTTGTTGAATTTGTGTGGGTAGTGGAGTGAGTTAGGGTTTTGGTTTAAGGTTCGGGTCGGGGATAAATTTTAAAATAGAGGTCTAACGAGCAAACCCGAGGCTAAGTGAGCGAACTAAATCCAATAATACGTCAATTCTTGACTCTTCCCTTTCGACGTCCGTTTCCCGCGACTTCCGTGACTTAAAAGGTAGTGCCTTCGTACGAGGCTCATCATCGGGACTTATATGCAAAAATACAGTGCCTACAGTCGCCCCCACTTTGATGGGATTTGTGCACTGTGTGACAATGACAATCCTATCAAAGTTTGTGCAATGCATTTTTACTTACCTGGCTCGCCAGCTGCCACCTGACTTGCCTGTCGCTTCGAACTGTGTTGGTGATGCAGTGGGCCTCGACCCTGGGACGCATCCCGAAACAGCAACTGATGTGTGGGCCTCAACCCATGGGACGCATCCCGAAATTGATGATGATGTGGGCCTCAACCCGTGCTCCATTTTCGAAGTGCCATTTTCGGCATGCTAAACCTCATTTCCGAGGCGTTGCTGATGTGATAGTGTTCCATTTCCGAATCGTGCTCCATTTTTGGCAAGTGATAGTGGTCCATTTCTGAACCATGCTCCATTTTCGGAGTGCCATTTTCGGCGAGTGATAGTGGTCCATTTTCAAACCATGCTCCATTTTCGGAGTGCCATTTTTGGCGTCTGATATGATGGTCCATTTCTCAACCGTTACTGATGTGATGGTCCATTTCCGAACTGTTACTGATGAGGGTCTTTTTCCCGAATTGAGATTAGGGTCTTGTTCCCGATTTATGGGTCTTGTTCCTGTGGGTCTTGTTCCGGATTTGAGTTGAGGGTCTGTTCCCTGAATTGTGGGTCTTGTTCCCGTGGGTCTTGTTCCCGATTTGAGTTGAGGGACTTGTTCCCTGAATTGTGGGTCTTGTTCCCGTGGGTTCCCGATTTGAGTTGATGGTCTTGTTCCCTGAATTGTGGGTCTTGTTCCCGATTTGAGTTGAGGGTCTTGTTCCCTGAATTGTGGGTCTTGTTCCCGATTTGAGTTGAAGGTCTTGTTCCCGTGGGTTTTGTTCCCGATTTGAGTTGAGGGTTTTGTTCCCTGAAATGTGTGTCTTGTTCCCGTGCGTTTTGTTCCCGATTTGAGTTGAGGGTCTTGTTCCCTGAATTGTTTAGAGAGTGGGCTTTGTTCCCTGGGTTTTGTTCCCAAACCGTTATTGTGAGGTGGTCCATTCCCGAACCATTACTGTGATGTGGTCCATTCTCGAACCGTGTTCCATTCTCGGAGTGTCATTCTCGGCATGTTCATTCCCGAACCATGCTCCAATCTCGGATTACCATTCTCAGTTTGTTCATTCTCGAACCTTGTTCCATTCTCGGATTGCCATTCTCGGCTTGTTCATTCTCGAACCTTGTTCCATTCTCGGATTGCCATTCTCAGCTTGTTCATTCTCGAACTCTGCCATTCTCGGATTGCCATTCTCGCCTTGTTCATTCTCGAACCCTGTTCCATTCTCGGATTGCCATTCTCGGCTTGTGCATTCTCGAACTCTGCTCCATTCTCGGATTGACATTCTCGACTTGTTCATTCTCGAACCCTACTCCATTCTCGGATTGCCATTCTCGGCTTGTTCATTCTCGAACCCTACTCCAATCTCGGATTGTCATTCTCGGCTTGTTCATTCTCGAACCTGCTCCATTCTCGGATTGCCATTCTCTCTGCTTGTTCATTCTCAAACCCTGTTCCATTCTCGGATTGCCATTCTCGGCTTGTTCATTCTCGAAACCTATTACATTCTCGGCTTGTTCATTCTCGAACCTTGCTCCATTCTTGGATTGCCATTCTCGGCTTGTTCATTCTCGAACCCTGTTCTATTCTCGGATTGCCATTCTCGGGTTGTTCATTCTCGAACTGTGCTTCATTCTCGGATTGCCATTCTCGGCTAAACTGATACTGATACTGATGTGTCGCCACACCCGGAGTGCCAAACTCGGCAAAACTGATACTGATACTGATGTTGGTGTGGGCCTCGCCCCCAGAGTGCCATACCCGGCAAAACTGATACGGATGCAGGTGTGGGCCTCGCCCCCAGGACTCTTCTCTAAAACTGATATTGATGATGTACTGGTTCATTCCAACATATTGTATTGCCTCTCATGAGATAATCCTGATAACTAAGCATATTTTGGTCCTCAACGGATGCTTCGCGTCGAAACCGGAGAACCTTCAAAGTACTCAATACACTCAGATCCGCTTGTCTGAATGAGTGATCTGGACTAGTCTCCTAGTGTGTGTGTGCCAAGGCTCTTTCACAGCTTATTCCTTAAGTAAGCCAACTTGATGATTTCGCCTTCGGAGAATCGGATCGGTGGGTCTAACCAACCTGGATGTCTTAATCACATTCTGTGATTACTTCGTCATACTCAACATGATATGGTCTTCTTCTTTTTTCTTTTGTCTCTTTCTTTTCTTTCTTTTCATTCTTTTTTTCTTTCTTTTTTCATTTTCTCTTTTCTCTTTTTTTTTCTTTTTTTTTTGACACACCTACCCTTTAAGGTAGCATTTCTCCTCATTGTGGTCCTAGTACTCGCCCATGGGTAGCTTCACGCTTATCGGTTATAGGCGGTCTATTTTTCTTTTTCTTTTCATTGCAGAGACTTTTTCATTTTTTTCCAACCATATCATTTATTGTAGCATACATAAACCAGGATGGACATCCAGGAAAACGGTCATTCACTGATCCGTCATCTCTTCAACTAGTCATCTTGCCAACTACTCAGGCTTCTACTGTTGAGATCCTGTAATCAAGTGCTCACAAGTCTAGCCGAGATCAATCCATTCAGAATACCGGACGAGAGCACATTTCGCACTTATCGTTTCTAAGGTTTCTCCCTACAACAAACAATATCATCATCAGACATATGCTTAACCATCAAATACTTTTCTTTCTCTCTTCAGAATTCTTCCTCTCCACTGCTGATAATCTGGGCTTCGTCCCCTGGGATTCTTTCTCGAAATTGGTGCTGATACGAGCCTCAACCCTGGGACTCATCCCGAAACTGATATCGTCATGGGCCTCGACCCTGGGACTCATCCCCGAAACTGACACTGATTCATTCCTGAAACTGATAACATTGTTGCTGCTTCTGGTTGGCTTGCCTTTGCCGCTTTCTCTTTTTTTTTCTTCTTTGAAACCTGTGATTACAACACAGAACAAACACAAAAAGGAATGCAAATATGTTATGTGTATGCATGCATGCATGAAAGAATTTTCTATTCCGTTAGGTTAGGTCTTCTGCCGATTCTTCAGATGACTATTCAGTCTTCTTTTTTTTCAGGCAAAATACAGCTTCAATCTCTTCTGGTATATCTGCATGTGATGTAAGGACTTCATTCTCTTTTAATCCAACTCTGCGAGACCCACTCTTCTCCACTAATACCCGCATGGACTGTATCTCAACTTCCAATGGCAGTACCGCTTCCATTGCCTTTCGAACTTCTTCTTTAAACACTTCGACTGAATGCCATTCGCTTGTCTTTTGTATAGTTATCCCTTCAAACTTACGTATTGAGAAGCCAACTCCTGAATGATTATCTTATTCTTCTTGAAAGGTAGAGACTCAAGCAAGTAAGTGAAATGAACGTCTTTATTATTATTAAGAAAAAGGTTCGAACAAGTAGACAAAATCAATGTCTCTATTAGAAAATGCGGGATTGCAATCAAATAAACTAGGACGAACAGTCTCATCATCCGCAGCATTGCCTTCTTCTTCGGCCTATGGTTCCTCACCGTTGTCATCCCTATCCCCATGAAAGAAACTGGGTGGTCGAGAGTTTGAAGGACAAAGCTTTCAGGCAGGCCGGAGTTAATCATATAGGTGGGTGGTGGAACGAAGTGGTAGTTTGGTAGAGGGTTTCTGCGTGTGTTGGGTTGTTCTTTTTCTGGGTCGGGTATTTTGTGGGAATCTATGAGGTCCTGGATTTCATGCCTGAGGCGGGTGCAGTTGTCGGTGTCATGGCCATATTGCTGGTGGAAGTAACAATAAAGGTTCAGGTTTAGGTGTGGCGGTGGAGGGTGTGGAAGTGGTTTGCCTTCTAAGGGTTTTAAGAGTCTTTGTCCCTTCAAATTTTCAAACACCTTTGACAAAGGCTTCCCCAGGTTAGAGAAATGCTGGTTCATGATGGTAGCAACCTCGGCAGTAACGGGCTTGGTCACAGAATGCCCCCCAAAATTCCTTCTATTCTGGCTATAAAACTTTCTATTTTCCGCTTATTCTTCTTCGATGTCCATGACAGTCTCCCTCAGTTGTCGGAAATCTGCAATCATGGAGGTCATCCTCTTTAACTTTCCATAGATTGAGGGCTTAGTGCCCTTGATGATCATCTTTATCTGGTCCTTCTCTGAAGGCCTAGTCTGCATCTTTAAAAGATGGCTTCTCCAGCGATCCACATAGTCTTTGAAGCTCTCCTCCGGCTTCTGCTTGGTGTTCTCCAAATCACGGAGTGATAAGTCAATCCCCAAGTCTGTAACATACTGTTTCAGAAAGGCGTCTGCCAATTCCCTCCAATCTTCTTTAACCTTTCTTTCAAGGCTATGGTACCACACTACAGGTGCCCCCTCAAGCGACATCCCAAACATCTTCTGAACTTGGCGATGTGACAGGCCTACTGAACTCATTACCGAGACATATTGCCGGAGATAGACCCTCGGATCCCCATTCCCATTGAATTTGGCTATGTCAGTCATCTTAAACTGAGTTGGCAACTGCTCTTCAAAGGTCATTGCCTCATAGTCCAATAAGTCCTCCTATTTACCCTTCAGCTTACGGGTAACCGACTCCACCTGATCACGGAGTTTCTGTAATTCATCCTGAGACCCGGCTACTCTTCTCTCGTGGCATATTCAGCCATGTCATCATCAAAGATAGGGATATCATCATTCAATCTGTTCGGAGGCTCTTCATGCCTCTCATTCTCAGAGCTTCCCCCAGCACGGGGCACAGCCATATTAGCCATGGCAGTGGTCAAAGCTTGCAGTTGCTCGGTAACTTTGCTGAGATTGGCTTCCAACTGACCCATACGAGATGCTTCGTTAATGGATTCACTCATGTTTGCTAGCGGCCTTTTGATGAGTCTTCCCTCTTCCCTAACCCAACGGGTATCTATGATGTCTTTTTAAACACAAGGGTTAGCATGATGCGTGTATTCATGAGGTGCGTGTGATGTATGAAATATATAAGTCGGCCTATTGTCATTTTAAAGAATTCAATCACGTTATTGCAAGGTGCAAACTTGTCCCAGTTGAAAAGGATCAACAAGTTTATACTTTTGCGATAACATGGCTAAACAACTTCAAATAATAAGAGGCCTAAACACAAAATGGCTCATCAGCATTTTAGAAGCTTTTGGCCCAATTGTCAAAGGACATGAACTCGTCCCAGTTTAATTGGCCCAATAAGTTCATATCTCTTGAAAAAAGGTCAAACTGAATCCAAATGATGATGGTCCTAAACACAAACATAAAGAAATAATTTCTAATGGTCATACGATTACAATTCACATGTTAGTTTCAGGAGTGTAAACAAAGGCTCTCGCTAACGAAGGATTGCCCACAACTAGGACTCCCCACTCAAGGGTTCAAATGACCAAGTGAGCGCACCTTTTTTATACCTTACGGTACGTGCCAACGAGTTACGGTATGTGACTAACTGTCAAATGGATTCCTTATTGTAGATTCCTCAGAGGGAGGGTGGAGCGAACTCTCTTAAATACTGATGAGTGGTAAATCTATCACTATTTCCCACTCATTTAACTTAATATTTTGTATAGTTTCTTGAGTTTTGTGAATATTTTGATGTGTTTTGTGTTATTTTGTAGATAAATAAAGTTTCAGGACATTCTAGAGGTGATTTGGACCAAAACAGTGAAAATTAGGAAAATGGTATTTTGGTAATTTGGGCACGTCGCGACGCGCAAGCCCTTGGCGTCGCGACGCCTAATGTGCACCAGAGCTGCTAACGTGCGCCGGGTCAATGGGTCAGAATTTGAGAAGTTTGACTTTGCTAACGTGCGTCGTGCCACGTGTCACCATCACAGCCGATCTGCTAACGTGCGCCGTGCCACGTGTCATCATCTTACGGTGCCGACAATTACTATTTCCACGTGTGCCACGTGTCATCTTACGTGTCGCCACTTCATCCGGTCAATGAGTCAACTCTGCCACGCGTCATGCCACGTCATCATCCACGTCATCCGGTCAACCGAGTCAACATGCCACGTCATCATTAGCCAATCACAGCGTGACACATGTCGCAATCCTACGGTGCCGACAATTGCTCTCAGCCGCCTCGCCAAGTCAGCATAATAATTGAGCTCTTAGCCACCTCGCCACGTGTCGTCTTATCTTCTTATCCGAATTGCCACGTGTCAAAGCCTTAGCAAGCCACGTCGACAGAAGCTGGTGTCGCTAAGCCAAAGCCCTTGGCGTCGCGACGCTGGAAGCCTACCAGAGTCTATAAATTGAGCTCGAGATTTCAGTTTTATGCACCACTCTCTCTCATCTCTTTGATGTAAAGAAGGAGTTTCTCTCTCTAGTTTCTTTTAATTTTTAGTTTTTAGTTTTGTAATAATTTTAATACGTTCTGTATAATAGTAATTTACTTTCTTACTTTTTACAGTTTTTACTATTCACCATGAGGAGGTAACTTCCCCAGCTAGGGTGAAAGGTAATTCTTTTACTATTGCTATTTAGATTAATCTCCCTTAAAAATAATATATTCACTATTTAAAATTTGACTTAAAAAGGATACTACTATATTGGTCGGTTGGTAATTAATTTTAATCTGTTTAAACCTGACTAATCAAGGATACCGCCAAATTGGTCGGTTGGTAATTTAATTTTGGTTCCGCCTTTATGGCTGGTTTATGGACAAATATTACCGCCTTAATGGCTGGTTGGACTTAACTTGACTTAATCAGGATACCGCCAGATTGGTCGGTTGGTAATATTATCACAAGTTTATATATTATTTTATGGGAGATATCTAAATTAGTAGTAGTAAAAGTAATTCTTTTACCTTAGCATTTTATTTTATTGTAATTTACTTTTCAGTATTTACTTTACCGCATTTTACTTTTGTCTTTTATTTTCAAGTTTTTACTAGTCCTAGTTATGTGTGATAACTAAATTAGTTATCTGGGGTTGTGATGACTTTTAATATCACCAGTTTATAAGGGGATAAATTAAAGATTGTGTAAAATAAAGATTTATTTATTGAGTCTTAATCTTAATGCTTTTTATTAACTGGCCACTAATAAAATTGACTAGGTAAAGTTAAAATGAACTAGAAATAGGGATTTTAAGTTTAAAACCTTAGACTCAATAGCCCACGATCTTCCTTGAGGATAGATAACCCATTAATAGATTTCCTTACAGGATAGGAATATACATGTCGGGCGGGGGTAGCCTTGATTGGAACTTTATCTTAATGAATCTAGGTAATTTGGTTGACATAGACATATGGTTCAATTGGATTATACTAGGTATTTGTAATTGACCATCGGAAGAGGCTTTTACATAATTTAGTATTCCAGGTTAATAAATCAATATATTACCTAACTTTACGATAACCACTTCATCTTTAAAATGATATTAAAAGAAATCACAACCCTAGATAGTTTTTAATATTGAATTTTCTTAAAACCTACTTTTGGCAATTTTATTTACTTGCTTTTAAATTTAGAATCGTCACCATTTCAAATCAATCAATCAACCTGTTAGATACTAGTAATCATTTGACCTCATAAAATTAATAGCTTAGGTATTAAGTCCTCGTGGGATCGATACTTTTTATACTACTTGAACGATACGTACGCTTGCGTTATAAGTGTGTGTTTAAGCCGGTCAAATACCCAAGCCTCTTAGGCTCTTATCGCCTTGGTGACAGGAGTAAACAACGAGTCCTTTAAATTAGTCTATCACAATGAGCTACGGGTAATAATTATCTAGGTACATTCACAGCTTTTCCTTATAGAAAGGTAGTGAATAAAGGAAGACACCAAACCATTACCTAGCCTTAATAATGCATTTGATTAAACCCCTTCAACCCACTGTAGACATGGTTAATTAAAACTCAAATCACAAATATTACAAGACATTATTTCGGGGTCGATTCTTTATCCCCAGTGGAGTCGCCAGACTGTAGAACACAGAATGGAGTCACTGTTCCAAGCTCGCGGCCCGGTTGGGAGTACGGAATAGCCTGCAGGGGAACTAAACCGGAGAAATAAAATGGAGTCGCCACCCGGTGTGAACCGGGAAAATGTGATTTAAGGCCGTACTCACCCCTCGCAAGGGAAGACCTCAAACCGTTGGGTTCGGAATGGTCTCTTACTTAATGTCACTTGTAATGATGTGATTTGTGCAATATCTCAACCGAATCAACGCAACATGCTTAAGAACATAATGCAAATCCCAACGCAAAATATTCTAACCATGCTTAAAAATAAACAACTAAATCATACTTAAATAATAAATAACATACTAGACTATGTTATGGAAAGGTGATGTCGATTGAGTCAGCGTGAGGTGAGTTGAATGGCGTTTTATGTTACTAGAGAGGGGCACATATGCATGGTCTTTGAGTGCGGGTTTAGGGCTTGGCGTGAGGGTTCTTTGAGTGCGAGTTGTGCGTGTGTGCTGAGAGAGTGAGGGCTTGGCGTGAGGGTTCTTTCAGTGAGGTGTTGAGAGCAATATGTGATGAAGGGGGTTGTTCACGTGTGCATGGGGGCTGAATGAAGGGTGTTGATAGTTTGATGGGTTACGTGGGGTGGCTAGGTAGGTTTAATTAATTGATTTGTTGAATTTGTGTGGGTAGTGGCGTGAATTAGGGTTTTGGTTTAAGGTTCGGGCCGGGGATAAATTTTAAAACAGAGGTCTAACGAGTAAACCCGAGGCTAAGCGAGCGAACTAAATCCAACAATACGTCAATTCTTGAATCTTCCCTTCCGACGTCCGTTTCCCACGACTTATGCCACTTAAAAGGTAGTGCCTCCGTACGAGGCTCATCATGGGACTTATATGCAAAAATACAGTACCTACACTTGTAACAAAAAATTCCTCTATTGGTGACAAAAGCAGTTTTCTCTTGATCCTCTGGATGCATGAGGATTTGATTATAGCCCGAATATGCATCCATGAAACTCAACAATTCATGTCCGGATGTAGCATCAACCAATGAATCGATGTGAGGTAGGGGGAACGAGTCTTTCGGGCAAGCTTTGTTTAGGTCTGTGAAATTAATACAGACTCGCCATTTTCCATTCTTCTTTCTCACCACTACCATATTGGCTAGCCACTCTGGGAATTGGACTTCCTTGATGGCACCATTCTGTAGTAATTTTTAAACTTTTTCATCGATAATTTGATTCTTCTCTGGGGTGAATTTTCTCCTCTTTTGTCTGATAAGAGGGTAGTTTGGATCCACATGGAGCTGATGGGTAATCAATCCAGGGTCGATCACAGTCATGTCTTTGTGCGACCATGCGAATTGGTTGTGTCGTTTTTGCGAAAAATCAATCTAGTCTGCTCGTAGCTCGGGATCCAAGTTTGCCCCTACTTGCGTCTTGTGATCTGCATGTTCAGAATGAATTTGGACCTCATCAAGTTCTTCAATACTCGGAAGTGTCGGCTCCAAAAAATAAGGTTCGTTCTGTAATTGCTATACGGAATGACTTTGGCTTTCAGTGTCGTCTGGTAGCAACCTCTTGATGCAGTCATGTCTCCCCTTATATCCTGAATCCCCCACTTTGTAGGGAATTTCAGAACTTGGTGATAAGTGGATGATACTGCTCTCATTTCATGAATCCATGGTCTACCAATGATAAGATTGTAGGCTGAAGGACAATCTAAGACTAAGAAAATAGTCATCTTGTTGATTCCTCCTGCGTAGACTGGAAGGATTATTTCTCCCATGGTGAATTTTTGTTCACCACTGAACCCAATTAACACCGTTGTTCGCCTCTTTACTTTATGCAGTTCGGTTCCCATGTCTGCGAGGGCAGTTGTGAAGATGATGTTGGTTGAAGAGCCTGTGTCGACTAGCACTCGTTTAATCATAAAATTTGCCACTTGCAAGGAAATCACCAAAGCATCATGATATGGATTCATTTTACCAGAGTCACTGTCGTCTGGAAATTCCATCTTCAGGTAAGTAAATATTCTCTCCAATGACGATGTAGAGTGAGGAATGTTCATCATGACTACTCTGGTATGTCGTTTGGCTGTTGAGTAGGAAACTCCACTGACTTCCGATTCCCCTGAAATGAAATTCATTGTATTGTCAATTGCTGGAGGTGGAATTAGAGCGTCCATCTGGTCGTCTCTTTAGTTTCTTCGGGCTAAAGTAGCTTTTCCTTTCTCTGTAAGTAAATCCCTCAGAAATCCTTTGTTCAGTAACTCCAGGACCTCCAACCTCAATGCTACGCATTCAGCTATAGTATGGCCGTAGTCCCGATGGATTTCGCACCATTTACTGGTGTCTTTTTTCTTGGAACTTTCTCTGTTACGTGGGGGCCATCTCACCTCATTCCCCATCTTCTTAAGGACCGAAACCAATTCTCTAGGAAATAGAAAAATTATAGTCTGGTAGCCTCAGTTTGTCTACTGTAGCTCTCTCATGGGCTCTGTATTGTAGAGGTCGTCGATCAAAATCTCTACGGAGGGGTTGATGCTCCTTTCTTTGATGATTCCTCTTATCTAAAAGATGACTAGGTATTATCTTCGCGAATTATTTATGTTGTTTGGAAACATGGTGAATTCTTTCATTCTGCAAGTTGGAGGAACTATCTTTCCTTTTATTCCTCTTATCTTCTTCCCATCTGATTTCTATTTGGGCTCGTTCCATGGCTTGGCCCATTATGTAGCATCGAAATTTGGTTAATTTTTTGTAAAGTCCACTCTCAGAGAGTAACCCGTTTCTGAAAGCTTCCACAGCTGTTGGCTGATGAAGATCTGTAATAGTCATCATTTTCTTGTTGAAGCGAGCCACGTAGCTTCGCAAAGATTCTCTCCTTCGTTGTTGGATAGCTTTGAGGTCGTCAGTAGTTTTTTCAAGCTTACAAGAGCTTGCAAAATGTTCCACTAATTTGTATGCTAGCTGTTGATATGATTCAATGGATCTGTATGGAAGATTGATGAACCAGGTAAGGGCTGGACCTGCTAAAGTTTCCCCAAATCCTCTGCACATCCCAGCCTCCCATTGGTGAGGGGCCAGGCCAGTTGACATCATTTTGTATTTTTAGTGAATAACATGGTCGTTTGGATCAGTGGATCCGTCATACAACTTCATATCTGGTGGACTGAATTTCTGTGGCAGCTCGACAGATGTGATGGTCCCCAAGAATGGAGTGTCGGAAACAGTTCATGCTCTACCTTTTCTTATTGGCAGTTTCACTCCTGGTAGGCTGGACATAACTGCCTCTTTAAACTCCATCATTTCCCTCCTCATGGTGGACGCAACCTGTTGTGCTTGGTCGATTGGGGAAATTGGTAGGTTCCTCTGGCCGCCACCATTTGATGGATTGTCATCTGCCACTTCGCTGAATGCTCCCAATAGATTAGATGGAGTGGCATGGTTGTTGGGTTGATCTGGGGTATTATGATGTTGAGATGTGGATGAAATTAACTCAAACTATTTTTGAAGGTTTATGTTGGAGTTTCGCATGGTTTGGTTTTCCTCTTCCAAAGCCTGCAATCTATCCTGGAGCATGGCTAGCTGTGATGCTACTGGATCTGGTGTTTGTTCATTGCTAGAAGCCATGAATGATTGTGCTTTTGATAGTTGTAGGATGAGAGATCTTCGTCTGCTATGAATCGTTAAGGCCCCACGGTGGGCGCCAAATTATGGATGCTGGATTTCGGCCGAGGTCCACAATCAGAATTTATAGGTTGGGGGCACTAGCGATCCTGCAAAACAAAGGTAGAGTGAGCGGGAGCAGACTGCCAACCGGTGTGGTGGGTGTCGGGGGCACTCCGACGCTTAAGTCAGTAGTATGAAAAGAGCAGTATTACCTTATCTTTCTTTGGGTGGCCGTGAGGGCGGTGACAAGTGTTTAGGGAATGAGGAATTATGAGAGCTTGTGTCAGAGAATAGAAGGCTTTTATGAGAGTGGAGAAGCTTGAATCTTATGCTGAGTTGCGTATCCTTTTATAGATTTGAAGGAATCATTCTTCTAATTGCCAGATGAATTGAACCTATGATTATTGGGATCTACAAGATGCTAACACATCTGGTAATTGGGGTCTTTCACATGTTTAAGTTGTCATTTTACAATTGGAATAAGAATTGAAGTTATGGGGAGGCCCCTACAACGTGCTAAAAATGGTTAAAACTTTCGGTGGCATGTGGATGATATATATCATGTTGAAGAAAAGATGAAATAGTTGGTGATGTGTTTTATATTGTCTCTTGATTTGGCTTTGTGTGTGTAGCCTTATATGCAAATAGTATAAGGTTTTCGGTTCTACTTTGGGCTTTCCATAATAGTGTTAAACTCTCTAAATTGGGCCTCAGTCTATGGGTTTCATTGGTACTTGGGTTCGAAGAAAAGACAGATTTGCCCCTGGCCCAATTTTGGCCCGTACAATAGGTAGTTGTATACAGTTTTTATTCTCTCATTTATGCTAATGATTGGATTGACAAATTGTTACAGTGATAGGATTGGAACTCCATAATGTTCTCCAGCTTAGAAATTTTGTGTGCTGAAGCGTTAATGAAAGTTTATTTTATGATGTAGTTTGCAGTTGGTTTGTAATTATAATGTCATCCAGCACAAGTGCAAATTCAGTGGAACGACGACACTGCCACAAATGCCCCAACGGTTACCAAAAGTTATGGACTTCTACTACATTGCGGAATCCAAATCGAAAGTTTTGGAAATGCAAGGATTGTCTAGCCTTTGACTGGAATGACGACGATCAATGAGCGGAAGATCGAAAAGCCAACATTTGAATTAACAAACAAACATAACATATAAAGTCGTTATGGCATAAAAACTAACATTTGAATTAACAAACAAACATAACATATAAAGTCAGGTGATTTGATTTAAGAGAATGTTGATTACATTAAAATTCTATATCAAAACTATCATTTTCTGGACAACTTCAAGACATTGGAAAAGTAATTGTTGAAATCATCCAAATGAATTATCATTTATATTGGAGTAGTAATTGCTGAAATCCTCCAAATGAATCATGAACATATGGTGCAGTGGCAGAAACATGTTCAATCTGCATGTAAAATCAAATAAAAGGTAACTACATTTGCTAATACATTAAAATATGCTATATATATATAAATAAAATAAACCAATTTATACTAACCACATTGCTATCTTGTGTTGGGAATTGAATAGAATGGAATTGCTCGTGCATTTGTACATCCTGTTAATCAAGTAGAATGAAAATGAGATGTTAGTTACTTTACTGAAGTTATTTGACTTAACAAATCTACACTAACCTGATACACACCTGATGTTTTTTTTTTGCTATGTTTCTTAAATTTTATAGATTGTAGCCTTCGAGTGCGAGGACGACCTTTAGCACGAGTAATCTCTGGATCACGAATGCTTTCAATGCAGTCTTTGAACTCCCAACAGTATTATAACAACTTTTTTCAATACCAAAATTTTGTTTCGGAAAATCTTTCAACAGATTATCAATCAAATCTGACATATAATTATAACTTTCAATATCTCCTGCAATCCTATCTGCAACCATAGCGAACTTAGCACATATTTTGTCATATCTCACTTGTCCATCTATAGAACTCCATATATCATAGCTAATTTTCACCCTACTATGACATCGTCGAACATCTTTTCGCCATCGTTCGAGGATATACTTATCTGGGAATACTTCTAGGTCATTACGTATCATGATCGTAACATCATGCCTGCAGAGAATTCCTTTAAACTGAAACATTGAGCAACTACAAGTAATTTCTCATTTCTCATTTCTCCTTTTCAAAGTAAACTTTAAAGAAAGTTCTTTTTTCCCCTCACCAACTTTCACATCTTCTCTTACTACATGTTCTGATCCCATTGAATTGACAACTTCGCAATACATCTTTCTAATTAACTCTTGCTGAAATTCCTTGAACTTTGAAATGGTATAAACTTCATGTATTTGCTGATCCATCTTGTATTCTGTTACACAAGGAAGTTGCTGTGAAAGTGACTTCATATCTTCTCTTACTTCTTTTTCAACTTTACTCTGCAAAGCATGGTTATACTGCTCCATAAATTGTTTCAATGTTATTTTTGAGTTAACATACCCATCAAAGAAGGCATTCATACTTTCACTACGTTGAGTAGTTGACATGCCTACCCAAAAACTATTCTTTACAAAACACGGAATTCTAATGATGTATGTCCTGATATAACCCAGTAAGTCATTCATTACCGCCAAAATCATATTGAACAAACATATAATGCCAAGTTTCCTCAAATTGCGCAACACATTATGAATCATAAACAGCGGAATGTAATATATGAGTGATTGCATTATATTCCGTATAAGCTCCTAATTTTTTTAGAAACTTTCTTCAGTATATGCCACAAACACCACTGATGTCGAGTAGTAGGAAAAAAAATCCCAATCGCCTTTTTCATTACCTTGTCTTGGTCAGTAATGATTCCAATAGGTGCAGAATTGGACATGCAAGATAGCCATGTCCTAAATAACCAGGTAAAAGTCTCAGTGTCCTCATGTGAAATCAACCCACATCCTAAGTGTATAGAATGACCATGATGATTAACTCCCACAAATGGGGAAAATGGCATGTCATACTTATTTGTTAGATATGTGGTGTCAAATGTAACAACATCACCAAAAGATTTGTAGGCGGCCCTACTCCTCGGATCAGCCCAAAAAATATTTTTTAATCGACCTTCATCATCCAAATTAAAGCTAAAGTAAAATCTATCGTCTTCTGCTTGCATTTTCATCAAGTAGTTTTATAAAGCAACAGCATATCCTTTGCCAAGACGTAATCTTCTTTGTTTGTCAACATGATTTCTACAATCTCTTGCCGTGAATGTAACATTTTCATGCCCACCAGCTTTAATAACAAGAGAATTGCTACTTTGGACAACTCTTATTCCAGCTCTATCATTTATCTCAAGTTTCCTTTTTGCATGTACATTGATGCTACGGTTACATCTGAAATACTTCGACTTCGATGAAGATAATAATTCATGGTTGTGCTCCAGAACTAAAGTTCGAACCCTCCATTTTCCAACTTCATCTACACATCCACATATTTTAGCATTGCAACCAATTTTTGAATTAGGTTGGTGCCTTAAAATATTATTGGATGTCGTTTTTGAAAAGTCGGTTCTCCCGCAAGCAAATGTCACATACCTAACATCCTCATCACCGCCATTTCTACTACTTCTCTGCATTACTGGAAACCTCTTTCGTTTACCATATTCTGTGTAATAATTAAACATCTCATCAGCATTATCAAAAATCATATCTGTCTTTGGATCATCATCGCCATTATCATCAATTTCATTAATGTGAACATCTACACCCTCATCCTGATTGAATTCAGTGTCCAATTCTAAATTTGTCATTCTCTGTCACCCCCAAATTATGGATGAAGCCTGTATGAAAAAAATACCCATATATTTCATATTTTTCTCAAATTGAATTTAACATCATTGGCAGTGGACTGGATGGCAGTGGACTCAAAAAAAAAAAAAAAAAAAAAAATTCAACCAAGTTGATGAATTACAATTACAACAGCAACACTAATCCGAGAAAATCAGTAATGGTTTCAAACAATGGCCAATTCTAATCTTGCTACGATTCTAAGAGAATGCTCACGAATGCCAATTTGGCAATAAAAGCTTAAACATTTTGCAAAAATAACTAATATCCAGAAGGCCAAGTGAGCTTTGGTTTAATAAGGAACAAGAAAACAACTCTATTATTACAGAAATAGATATCAAACAAGCCCTCATTCACTATTCGTCAATCAACATTATCAAGAAAAATAAATAACAAGTGAAAAAAGACCAAACCCAGATGAAACCTAATCCAATCTCACCAACCCACCAGCAAAAATGCCACTACGTGTGAGGAAACCAATCAAGCAAAATAAATGTTTTCAATTTAAACACATTTGAACTCTATTTTGCTTCATATAACAAGGACTTGCTTGAGATAAACGATGTTTCTCTGCGCGAAGGCTCTGGATTCAGTTCGCCAGCGACGGTGGAGGATTTTGTTTTTTTGAACGGTATGATTTGGTATGTTATACTGAAGTGGTGTGTTGAAGCCGATGAGGGGGATGCTGTTAGAATTGATTTGGGGAATATGAAATGTTATACTGATGTCTTGTTTGGCTACGAGACCAAGGAAAACCTAGCTTACAATTTTTAAATCAAAACGGCAGCATATGCTGCCGTTCTGTATGTTTGTGAGTAAATTAATGTGTCACTCTATCATTTCTCTTTTTTTAAAGCAGGTTCAGTTCAGAGAAGTATTGAAAGGAAATGATAATTGGTGAGTATTGGTAGGGAAAGAGACTTTGTAGATTTTTTATTACTGATTTTGTTTTTCTTCATGGAGATGGTTACATTATAGGTAGTTGTATACAGTTTTTATTCTCTCATTTATGCTAATGATTGGATTGACAAATTGTTACAATGATAGGATTGGAACTCCATAATGTTCTCCAGCTTAGAAATTTTGTGTGCTGAAGCGTTAATGAAAGTTTATTTTATGATGTAGTTTGCAGTTGGTTTGTAATTATAATGTCATCCAGCACAAGTGCAAATTCAGTGGAACGACGACGCTGCCACAAATGCCCCAACGGTTACCAAAAGTTATGGACTTCTACTACATTGCAGAATCCAAATCGAAAATTTTGGAAATGCAAGGATTGTCTAGCCTTTTACTGGAATGACGACGATCAATAGGCGGAAGATCAAAAAGCCAACGACACTAATAATGATATTTTACTAGCTGAAATTCAGAAGTTGAGGGATGAACTACGAAACCGAGAGAATTGTCTCATTCAAAAATATGCAGCAGAAATAATTATTTTCCTATTACTATGTATCATTTTTATAATATGTTATTTTATTTAAAGAGAAATACCGACAATGTATAATGCTTCAAGCATCACAGATATTTCTGTCAATGTATAATATGTTATTTGATTGTAGAAGTTTTTATTGAGCATACTTTGATCATACTTTGAGCATACTTTGAGTATACTTTGAACCAAGCCACTCGTTATGGCATAAAAACTAACATTTGAATTAACAAACAAACATAACATATAAAGTCGGGTGATTTGATTTAAGAGAATGTTGATTACATTAAAATTCTATATCAAAACTATCGTTATCTGGACAACTTCAAGACATTGGAAAAGTAATTGTTGAAATCATCCAAATGAATTATCATTTATATTGGAGCAGTAATTGCTGAAATCCTCCAAATGAATCAGGAACATATGGTGCAGTGGCAGGAACATGTTCAATCTGCATGCAAAATCAAATGAAAGGTAACTACATTTGCTAATACAGTAAAATATGCTATATATATAAATAAAATAAAATAAAAAAACCAATTTATACTAACCACATTGCTATCTTATGTTGGGAATTGAATAGAATGTAATTGCTCGTGCATTTGTACATCATGTTAATCAAGTAGAATGAAAATGAGATGTTAGTTACTTTACTGAAGTTATTTGACTTAACAAATTTACACTAACCCGATACACACCTGATGTTTTTTTTCTATGTTTCTTAAATTTTATAGACTGTAGCCTTCGAGTGCGATGACGACCTTTAGCACGAGTAATCTCTGGATCACGAATGCTTTCAACTGCAGTCTCTGAACTCCCAACAGAATTATAACAACATTTTTCAATACCAAAATTTTGTTTCGGTAAATCTTTCCACATATTATCAATCAAATCTGACATATAATTATAATGTTTAATATCTCCTGCAATCTTATCTGCAACCATAGTGAACTTAGCAAATATTTTGTCATATCTCACTTGTTCATCTGTAGAACTCCATATATCATAGCTAATTTTCACCCTACTATGACATCGTCGAACATCTTTTCGCCATCGTTCGAGGATATACTTATCTAGCAATACTTCTACGTCATTATTATCATGGTTGTAACAGCATGCCTGCAGAGAATTCCTCTAAAGTGAAACATTGAGCAACTACAAGTAATTTCTCATTTCTCCTTTTCAAAGTAAACTTTAAAGAAAGATCTTTTTTTCCCCTCACCAACTTTCACATCTTCTCTTACTACATGTTCTGATCCAATTGAATTGAAAACTTCGCAATACATCTTTCTAATTAACTCTTGCTGAAATTCCTTGAACTTTGAAATGGTATAAACTTCATGTATTTTCTGCTCCATCTTGTATTCTGTTACACAAGGAAGTTGCTGTGAAAGTGACTTCATATCTTCTCTTACTTCCATTTCAACTTTACTCCGCAAAGCATGGTTATACTGCTCCACAAATTATTTCAATGTTGTTTTTGAGTTAACATACCCATCAAAGAAGGCATTCATACTTTCACTACGTTGAGTAGTTGACATGTCTTCCCAAAAACTATTCTTTAGAAAATACGGAACCCAATGATGTATATCCTGATATAACCCTGTAAGCCATTCATTACCGCCCAAATCATATTGAACAAGCATATAATGCCAAGTTTCCTCAAATTGTGCAACACATTGTGAATCATAAATAGCGGAATGTAATATCTGAGTGATTGCATTATATTCCGTATAAGCTCCTAATTTTTCAGAAACTTTCTTCAGTATATGCCACAAACACCACCGATGTCGAGTAGTAGGAAAAACAATCTCAATCGCCTTTTTCATTGCCTTGTCTTGGTCTGTAATGATTCCAATAGGTGCAGCATTGGACATGCAAGATAGCCATGTCCTAAATAACCAGGTAAAAGTCTCAGTGTCCTCATGTGAAATCAACCCACATCATAACAGTATAGAATGACTGTGATGATTAACTCCCACAAATGGGACAAATGGCATGTCATACTTATTTTTTAGATATGTGGTGTCAAATGTAACAACATCACCAAAAGATTTGTAGGCGGCCCTACTCCTCGGATCAGCCCAAAAAATATTTTTTAATCGACCTTCATCATCCAAATTAAAGCTAAAGTAAAATATATCGTCTTCTGCTTGCATTTTCATCAAGTAGTTTTATAAAGCAACATCATCTCCTTCGCCAAGACGTAATCTTCTTTGTTTGTCAACATGATTTCTACAATCTCTTGCCGTGAATGTAACATTTTCATGCCCACCAGCTTCAATAACAAAAGAATTGCTACTTTGGACAACTCTTATTCCAGCTCTATCATTTATCTCAAGTTTCCTTTTTGCATGTACATTGATGCTACGATCACATCTGAAATACTTCGACTTCGATGGAGATAATAATTCATGGTTGTGCTCCAGAACTAAAGTTCGAACCCTCCATTTTCCAACTTCATCTACACATCCATATATTTTAGCATTGCAACCAATTTTTGAATTAGGTTGGGGCCTTAAAATATTACTGGATGTCGTTTTTGAAAAGCCGCTTCTCCCACAAGCAAATGTCACATACCTAACATTCTCATCACCCACATTTCTACTACTTCTCCGCATTAATGGAAACCCCCTTCGTTTACCATATTCTTTGTAATAATTAAACATCTCATCAGCATTATCAAAAATCATATATGTCTTTAGATCATCATCGCCATTATCATCAATTTCATTAATGTGAACATCTACACCCTCATCCCGATTGAATTCAGTGTCCAATTCTAAATTTGTCATTCTCTGTCCACCCTCAAATTATGGATGAAACCTGTATGAAAAAAATACACATATATTTCACATTTTTACAAATTGAATTTAACATCATTGGCAGTGGACTAAAAAAACAAAAAAAAAAACAAAATTCAACCAAGTTGATGAATTACAATTACAACAGCAACACTAATCCGAGAAAATCAGCAATGGTTTCAAACAATGGCCAATTCTAATCTTGCTATGATTCTAAAAGGATGCTCACGAATGCCAATTTGGCAATAAAAGCTTAAACATTTTTGCAAAAATAACTAATATCCAGAAGGCCAAGTGAGCTTTGGTTTAATAAGGAACAAGAAAACAACCTTATTATTACAGAAATAGATATCAAACAAGCCCTCATTCACTATTCGTCAATCAGCATTATCAAGAACAATAAATAACAAATGAAAAAAGACCAAACCCGGATGAAACCTAATCCAATCTCACCAACCCACCAGCAAAAATGCCACTACGTGTGAGGAAACCAATCAAGCAAAATAAATGTTTTCAATTTAAACACATTTGAACACTATTTTGCTTCATATGACAAGGACTTGCCTGAGATAAGCGATGCTTCTCTGCGCGAAGGCTCAGGATTCAGTTCGCCGGCGACGGTGGCGGATTTTTTTTTTTTTAGAACGGTACGATTTGGTATGTTATACTGAAGTGGTGTGCTAAAGGCGATGAGGGGGCTACTGTTAGAATTGATTTGGGGAATAGGAAATGTTATACTGATGTCTTGTTTGGCTATGGGACCAAGGCAAACCTAGCTTACAATTTTTAAATCAAAACGGCAGCATGTGCTGCCGTTCTGTATGTTTGTGAGTAAATTAATGCGTCAGTCTATCATTTCTCTATTTATTAGCTACAATTAAATTTAGTAACATGGGTTGTACGTTTGTACGTTTGTACAGATGAAAAATGTTATTTTATCTAATGTCTTTTTAAAATTATTTAATTAATGCTTAAAATTTATAAAGACGCAAATGTAAGGGTGTGTTTGTGAATGATTATTGTTGTTTACTTGTTTAGATGGTCATGTGAATGGAAACCAAAATCAAGTTGGTGGGAGGACCCTGGAATATAGATCTCATTTTCATATGGGAGTTGATATTTATAGGAATGAAATTCTCATTCCTTCAACTCATATTTCTACTCTTCATATATTTCGTAAATTCCAAAATTATCTCTTGTATTTATAATAATAAGAATAACTCTTTTAATTACGGATTTTTTTATTTTTTATTTTTGGATAAGATAAGTATATTAATCAAAAAAAATTACAAATACACATGGCCATAGACAATTAGAGAGGACAAACCCTCATAGCAACAAGAGCCAAAAATTACAAAGGAAACATGTACATCAAAAGATGTCATCAGACAGTTGCCAAAAAAGGTGAAGTCATTTGTTATCATAAGATAGTTTCACCCTTCATAACAAACTAGCACACGTCCGAATAAAAAATACAATATCAGTGAGAAGAACACTTAAGGGACGAGGAGGCTCATCATGAAGGTGAGCATTCATCTCCCTCCAAATGTAATAAACCGAAGATGCAAACGAAAGTCGAACTAGTAAATGACATAAGAAGCCACTAATATACTGATCCATCCACTCAACAGTCTACATCTAAACCCGAGAGCTCCAATCCAAACCACACATAGCCAACACAGTCGTCCAAACCCGAGAAGAGAAAGAGCGTTGGAAGAAAAGGTGGAAATACGCACCTTCCTTACGGATATTTTTATAATTTATTAATAATCATTTCGCATATAAATACAGATGGAAATATTATTTATTACAATTCATATTTCTTTAGCTCAAGTAAATAATTTGTTCTAATTCTCAGTCCCATTTCATTTCCCATCCATTTCGATTATCTATTAGGAAACATACCATAAAAGTAATAGTTTTCAGATATTATTTAATTAAAACAAAACACTAAAATATTTCAAATATTCTGCCCACAAAACAAATATATTTGTCTAATTTTTACGTATTCATGTCAAAAAAAAATTTCTATCAAATAATACCTGATAAATTCTGAGTTGCTTCAGAAGAAGGGGCTAGTTCGTTCTTGTTAAAATACATGTAAACTAAATCAGCTTTAAAAAAAATATGATGAATAGTTAGTTATATTGTTCAACAGAAACTTCTATGAACTACACTGTCATGCTCATGCTTGCTACTAACTAGGGGTGTCAATTTAGGTCATGATTCGTTTATTCGTTCGATTCGATTCGCTTTAAAGCGAATACGGGTTTGGAAAAATGGATTTGTTTAATAAATGAGTCAATTCGATTCGATTCGTTTAATAAACGAATCGAATACAAATTTAAGCTCGTTGATTCGTTTATTCATTTAGTATTCGTTTTATTATTTTTATTTACTAGTTTTTGTTAATTTTTAAGTAAGATTCGAGAAATTATAGCTAATTATCATAGAAAAATTAATATTTTTGATATTTTGTGAGATATTTTTAGTAAATATATTAATTACATATTTCATATGTATATATTTATGAATAATTAATGTAAATCAAGTGTGTTAAATTATTTTATTAAATAATATCATTGACTAAACGAATAAACGAATATTCGTATTCGTTTAATAAACGAATCGAATATGAATCCATCACATTTTGATTCGATTCGTTTAGGATTCGATACAAATTCGATTCGTTGATTCGTTTTGTCACCCCTACTACGAACTCATTAAAAAAAAATCGCAATCAATGCATAAAGTTCTGCTATAAGTAGGGATTAGACACCATTCGCTTTGATTCAATATAATTATATAAAAATAATTATAATTATACAGTTTCTTTTAAAAATTAACAGTTTAGTTTTTTAATTTTAAAAATTATAATTAATTGTAAGTGTCGGTTCGGTTCAATTTGATTTTTTTCAATTTTATAAAAATAACAATAAAAGTAATAATAATTGAATTTAACATTTATTTAAATTATTTTTACACCATAACTCTTATAATCATCACAACTACACCAATAAAAAATTTCATCAAATACAATCATCATTTAAATTATTTAAATTTAAAAAAAATATAATATAACAAATATAATATACCAAATAACAACATAACTTGATTAGACTTTAAAATATTGAATAAATTAAATTATCCAGCTAATTCAATTCGGATCAATTTTTTTAGTTAATTTTTTTTTTTTCTAATTTGGTTCATCTCAATTTTTTTATTAAAAAATCGAACAATTATCTTTGATATTAAAAAAATATTTATCACTTCAATTCATTTTTTCAATTAAATTCAATTTTTTTTCAATTTCAATTAATTTTTTTATCCAACTCTAACTACAGAAACGGTTTAAAGATAGTCCTAATGTATGCACCCTTAACAAGTTTTTTCAAGCTAGGAACTCATTGATTGTCCAAATTTAACAAGTAATTTGATAAAGTTTAAGTTAATAAAGTTGATATGCATTCAAGACATCAATAATAAATATGTAGCACATAAATCCTTAGTTTCCTAATGCATATAATTTTCAGTTTCCGGATGATCTGCAAATGTCACCATCATTACGCACAATCTTTCCTAGTAGTACGGCATATACCTCATTGGCCGTCTGAACCTTGGAACCTTCCTGTAGCAAAGTTTCCGAGTAAGAAATATAAAATGTTTACAAATTAAAGGACAGACAGAATAACCATTGGAACAAACATACCCATATCCGTAAGGGGAATAGAAATAAGGAGGTACATAAGGCCTCCTGCCTCGGTACCCCATGTAAGGATTGAAACGCCTTGGGCGATATTGTTTCATCCCAGGAACATTGGTCCTCTTAGGCAAAACCTTAAAAACGTACCAAATGATCATAAATAAGAATTTGTGGTTTATGATAGACAGGCTTCATTTCGAGTACCAAAAACCAAAGTTAATTTGGTTACTTGATAAAAAGAAATTTGAGTTACCTTCAGTTGACGGCCATGTAATTCAGACTCATTCAACTGGAGAGCCTCTTGAACAGCTTCTACTTCAACAAATTCCACATAAGCAAAACCCTTTGGCTGGCCCAACTTGTCTGTCAGAATTGTTACCCTGTTTACAGTACCACATGCTTGGAAATGTTGCTGCACTTCTTCAGGAGTGCATGCATAATCTACCTATAAGGCCAAATTCAACCAAATCCAATTGATGATTTTAGTTAGCAGCTGAACATAATCTACATACATAGGAAATAAAAAACGAACAAAAAGGGAAAGAGAGAAAAAAAAACAAGGAAAAATCTGTTGATCAACCAAGGGCAAAAATATAGTTTTCACTTTCCACAACTCTTTATCTTACCAGCCAACATCTACTGCCACACCTTTGTTGGCTCACATCTCACAACTTCCACTGTCCAGCTCTCATCAACTGATCTACAGGCGCACTCCTAATCTTCTTTAATGAAGAAAGCAATCGGCCAGGCAATCTTTTTTAAGTTTCTACCTTAGTCTCTCAAAATGCTGTAGTTTCAATTTCATATCTACCCTAAGTTGAGACTACTAATCAGAAATATAATTTCCTCTTCACAAATCAAGCTAGTGCAATGGCTGTTTGGTAATTATCTGGCAAGTGAGAGTAACTAAGCATCTGAGAATCATAACTATAAGCTCAAATGAAAATAGGCTTCCAGAGAGAATACGAGAATATAGTTTGTGTTGGTGAGGCGGAAAAATGATCTTCATATCAATTAAGTACACACATCTTCCAAAGAACTGTAAAGAAGAGAATACCAAATTATCTTATAGATCAATAAATTAAGAACAGTTGCACGATTCCAAAAGCAGAATGCATGTTTCTTTGCAAAATTCCTATATGGAAAAAAGTTCTAAAAATGGGTTATGAAAGTTGCCCATGAAACAACCAATGTGAAGGTCAACAAACTGAGTATTTTCAAAGGAAATCAAAGTAGTTTCACAATTATTCTGATATCTAAAACCATCATGAAGCAGTCGATGAGAATATAACAAAACCGACTAATATGTCACAACCTTTGGATTGACAGAAAAAGTATAATGAATTGCTAACTCATAAAATTGATCGAGGCTTTATAAGGAAATCTCCGAGCCTGAATATATGGCAAGTCAAATAAACGACAGCAATATAATTTTATTCTTTGATTTAACAAGTGACAAACAAAAGATTAAGGCCACAAGGAAGTGAAAAAATTCATATCTCTCACCACATTCAATCAAATGACCATAAATTTCAGAGGCTTCAATGAACATCAGCAGCAGCGACAGGCTCTTCAACTTAGATTGCATGACCTGACTGGCTGAATTGCCCGTCCTCTTCAAAAGAAATATGTTTTGTCCTCTCGATGGTAGATGTTGAAGCATTTTAACTCACATTTTACTTACTGCCATCCTTCAAAATGTCTTTAATCACTTGATTCATTCAACATTTTGTCTCTTCATAGGTCATTTCACTCAATTTTTTTCTTCTTTCTTTTTTTCATCAATAATTTCTCTTCCTTTCTGTTTTTCATGGTATTCTTTTTTTTTTCCTACTTTCTTTTTTCTATTAAATACTCTTTCACTTCTTTTTTCTTCTTTTTTTTCCTCTTTTCATGCGAACTTTCTGAAACATTTTCCTCTCATATTTTTTTTTGCCTTTTTCATCCTTTCTTTTCTTATTTCATTTTGAAGATCAAAGATGAAGAGATTTTACTCCCTTCTAATGCAAGCTTATAGAAAACAAGAACTTTGGCCTACACAAAAACATGTAACTATTCCACCGCTAATATACAGTGAACTCGAGGAATAAGAACAACCCTGCGAGCATAGTGGGACATGAAGTCAAACCATGATTCTAAAGCTGAGATGTGCCCACATCCAAGCCAAAGACAATTTAACATTAAATAGAATGACTTAAAGATTGAAACAAATCAATCAAGCTGAGAGAGAAAAAACAGAAACTATAGAAAAGACATGAAGAAAATAATTATATCAGAGTAGTTGACTGCATGTGAGATATTGTTTCAGTCAATGTTCAAAAATACGGATAACGCCTCGAGGCGGTCGGCCTTTGAGGCGCGAGGCGGACCGCCTTGAGGCGGCGAGGCGAGCGCCTCAATCCAAACGTCAAAAAAATTAATAATTTTTTAACAGTTAACAAATTACATTCAATATAGTACTAAAATAAACTATTTGAATCTACTTCCGATTTAGTAACCAACTTAACAAGTAATAAATTATATCATTACCATAATTACTAATTTCTAATTATAATTTAGTACCTAACTTAATAAGTATAAGTAACAAAGTATAAAAACAAAAACAAAAATTTAAAGAATAGAAACTGAATTACGGAAATAACAATAATAAAAAGAAGCTATGATAATAATACAAAAGAAATAATAATAATAATAATAATAAGACAAAAGATCGGCAGTTTGGTTGAGAGAGAAACCAAGACAGAGAAGATCGGCAGTTTGGTTGAGAGAGAAACCGAGACAGAGAAGATCGGCAATTTGATTGAGAGAGAAACTGAGAAAAGGAAGATCGGCA
>SKCR01025732.1:0-50822 GCA_019454045.1 Zanthoxylum bungeanum
TTAATTTTTACTTTTTACTTTTTACAGTTTTTACTATTCACCATGTTGAAATAATTTCCCCAGCTAGGGTGAAAGGTAATTCTTCTACTATTGCTATTTAGATTAATCTCCCTTAAAAATAATATATTCACTATTTAAAATATTGACTTAAAAGGAATACCGCTATATTGGTCGGTTGGTAATTTAATTTTAATCTGGTTTAAACCTGACTAATCAAGGATACCGCCAGACTGGTCGGTTGGTAAATTTATTTTTGGTTCCACCTTAATGGCTGGTTGGACTTAATTTGACTTAATCAGGATACCGCCAGACTGGTCGGTTGGTAATTTATCACAAGTTTATATATTATTTTATGGGAGATATCTAAATTAGTAGTAGTAAAAGTAATTCCTTTTACCTTAGCATTTTATTTTATTTTATTTTACTTTTCAGCTTTTTTACTTTATGTCTTTTACTTTTATGAATTTACTAGTCCTAATTATGTGTTAGTTAATTAGAGGTTGTGATGACTTTTAATATCACCGGTTTATAAGGGATTATTTTATAGTTGGGTAATTTAAAGGTTTATTTATTAAGTCTTAAGCTTAATGCTTCTTGTTGTCTGATCACCAATAAGATTGATATGGTAAATCTAAAATGAACTAGACATAGGGATTTTAGGTTTCAGCCTTAGACTTAATAGCCCACGATCTTCCTTGAGGATAGATAACCCTTTAATAGATTTCCTTACAGGATAGGAATATACCTGTCAGGCGGGGGTAGCCATGCATAATTGGAACTTAAACTTAATGAATCCAGATATTTGGTTGACATAGACATATGGTTCAATTGGGTTAAACTGGGTATTTGTGTCTGACCATCGACAGAGGCTTACACATAATTTAGTGTTCCAGGTTAATAAATCAATATATTACCAACTTTAAGATAACCACTTCATCTTTAAAATGATATTAAAAGAAATCACAACCTTAAATCTTTGTGTCTTTTGTTATTTTCCTTAGTATTTTCTTTTGTCTTTTTATTTATTTATTTATTTTGTAAAACCACTTCAACCAATCAAACAATCATTCTCTTCTCCTTTAATTAGATATTTGTAAATAAATAGATTCAATAATTAATAACAACAGTAGGAATTAAGTCATCGTGGGATCGATATTTTTATACTACTTGAACGATACGTGCGCTTGCGTTATACGTGTGTGTTTACGCCGGTCAAGTTTTTGGCGCCGTTGCCGGGGACTTATATTTCTTGAGTTGTTAATTTTAAAGATATCTAATTTACTTGTATCTAATTTTCTTTATTTTTATCTGTAATTTTTATTTCTTTCTTTTGATTTCAGGTGACTTACAAATGGAACACTACTGGGAGATTGAAAGATTACGTGCTTTACAAGAAGATACACCCCACATCTTGGAGCAACAGTCCGGTTTTCTGAGGCCTGTTGTCCAGCCCAACAATTATCACTGGATACCAGAACCAAATAATACTACATTTGCTCAACAGAACTCAATGTGGAGATGTGACATATGTAATGGTGACCACCCAAGCGATTATTGCGAATACAACTACCATCCAGGGTGGCAAAACTATCAAGATCCTTCATGGTACGAAGAACCATCACATTTCACAGAACCACATTTTTCATCTTATCCACCATCTTCCTTCGATCCTTATCAAGAACCAGAACCATCAGAGGAAGATCAATTGATTCACATGTTCAAAGAACAGACAGCTCGATTTGATGCACAATTTCAGAGTCAAACAGAATCCATACAGAGAATGACAGATCAGATCAGACAATTAACAGAAAACCAGAACTATATACCTCAAGAACCATTTTCAGATGACACTGATGAAGCCTTCGAATACCAATCATTTCACAATAACACTTTAACAGATGAGGAGGCTGAGCAGTATCAACAACCAGATATATCAGTTCAGGAACTTGAACCGGCAAAGTCTCGATTTGATTTCTATTATTCAGATTCTGACGAGGATGAAGCTGAAACATTTGTACCAACTGCATCAAAAATTGAGGATGGAATTCTGAATCCTCAAAACGAAGATCTTGGAGAATGTTTTGCACAAATGTTTGAAGAAGATCAACTTGAGCCAATCATTCACCCGAATCAGAGGATGAAGACCTAATGTCTGACTCATCTTTTCATCCTCAGGTGGAACAAGAAGCAGAGCAAATGGAGGAGCAAATGTCTGAACTTAATAAAGATCCAGAGCATTCAGGAAAAACATCGCTGTTTTGGGGAGTACAAAACAAAGATATCACCCAGAAGCTTGACAGAATGGAATTTCCATTCCAAGTCAAGCACCATACGAGACCTCCTGATTTTCTTTCTTTCTTTTCAGGAACCACTGGAGCAAAAAGGAGTAAAAAGGTGGCACAAGCATTAAAGATGACAAAATTCTTTTTACCACTTTACCGTTGGAAGAGACCCTTCAAAAGCAACGCTCACGGGATTGTCTTTGATAGGACATCCAAAACGACACTGAAACCTCCTTAACAGATAAATTTCAGTCACGTCTGGCTGAAGACGAAAAATTTAGCGCTAGCAGGGAGGCAACCCATGCAATTTGTTGTAATTTATTTATTTATTTATTTTTTTTTTTTGTGTGAACTTTTTATTTTGTGTGTGAGTTTTGCAGGAAAAATTTAAAATGGAATTTTTCACGACAAAAGAGGCCAGTACAAGCGGGATTTTCAAAATAAAAATTTGACAAAATCACGAAGATACAAAGTTGATCCGGGAGACGGCCAAGTAAAAAGACACTTCTTAAGAGGCGTCCCTATGGATTTATCCGTCACAAGACATGGTTTTGCCAAAAAAAAAAAAAAAAAAATAAAAATAAAAATCAGCGTCGCGACGCTGACACGAAATCAGAGACACAAAACAAGGTGCTGGCAGTATCTCCTTTCACTCTTCATCTCAAACCACCACACACGATCCATCACAGCCACTTCAACCACAAACCAAAACTGAGATCCACCAGCCGCATCAACAACCACCGCAAGCCACCCCACCAACCACCATAGCCTCAAAACCAAGACTCACCATAGCCTCACCACCGAGCAAAACCCCGTCCTCAACAGAGACCAGAAACCAAACCAGACCACCACCCACCACGCACGATCCAGCCAACTGAGACACCACCAAACCGAGAGCATTTGACCGAGATCTATCAAACCCATCATCATCTTCCTCTTCGAAATCAATCACCATCACCGAAACCGCAAAACCGAGAACCTCCACAGCAACCCAATCGCCGAACGCATCAACAGATCTGCCGCAAACCTCACCCTTGCCGTGACCGAGCCCTTCCTTCGCCGAGTCAAAACCGAGCCAGATCTGCCGTGAACATCAAACCGAGAGACAAGCAACACACCGAGATCCACCAGCTACGCCACTGCCAAAACCGACCAAAGCCGAGATACCCACACCGTGAATCACCAAGACAGTCACCAAACCCACGATCAAAACCTTCCATAATCAGATCTGATTTTTGTGGATAATTTGTGTGGTTAATTTTGAAATTGAATGTTACAGTTTTGAAATTTTGGCAGTAAAAGGGGGATAATCGAAAATTGAATGAGTTTGTGGTTGATTTTGTTGAAATTGGAGGATTGTGAATTTGGAAGTTTAGCGGTGAATAACTGGCTGAATTCTGAGTCAGATCGATGGAATTTTGTAGAATTGGGGGCGAAGTTTGACATTGTGGTGATTTTTGAAGTGTTAGTTTTAGGATGAATTTGGGGAGATTTTAAATTTTCAGAGGAGACTCTGTCGAAATTTTCACTAAAAAAATAGTCAATTATCGATCGTGGTAAAAAAAAAAAATAATTGGACATAAATTTTTCCTATCGGTAATTTTTCCTGTAAAATTTCAGCTGACTAGGTATTATCTTCTAAACTCTTTTGTGTATACATAGTGTGAACTTTTTATTTTGTGTGTTATTTTTGTAGAGAAAAGCACAAACGGAGCATTTTAATACAGAAGGAATTGTGTTTGACAATCAAAAAAGAAGAGAGCTAATTCATTTGTGATGGCTGAGTAAGGAATGAAATCTTGAGACACATCCTAATGAATTTATACTGAGCGAGTGGCGTATTGCGTACACAATTCCGTTGCCTTAATTATTTCTTTGATTCGCTTTTCTATTGTAATTATCTTTATTTTCGTAGACAGGATCCAGACTTTTTGACCTTTCACGATTCATTTTGTTGTTTAGCTAACAATCGTCCTTTGTAAAATATTAGTGCTATTATTACTCACCCTTTTCAGGTACTATAAATTTAGCCCATCATTGCACTCTTGAAGGCATCCTAATTGAAAAAGAAATACATAGAAAAATGGAAGCCACTTCAAAAAGACGAGTTGAAACCATTTGTGTGTTTTGCGGTAGTACTGTTGGTACTAAACCACAATACATAGAAGCAGCACAGGAGTTGGGTCGAGTATTAGCCGCAAGGAATATGCACTTAATATATGGCGGAGGAAATCTCGGACTTATGGGGATCGTTTCAAAAACCGTACAGGAAGAAGGCAGCCACGTTTTGGGAATCATCCCAAAACCATTGGCAGAGGCAAATCTTATTGGATCATCAAACGGAGAGGAACTAATCGTATCAGGTATGTCTGAACGTTTGGTAGAAATGATTAACCGTGCTGATGCTTTTATTGCTTTGCCAGGTGGTTTAGGTACATTGGAGGAAATTTTTATAGTTCTATCTTGGGCGAACCTGAACATACACCAGAAACCAATTGGTCTGCTTAACGTTGATGGATTTTATGATTTTCTTTGTGTGTTTATTGATGATGCCCGGAGAAATGGATTCATTTCAAAACCTATGAAAGAACTCCTCTTCACTGCCAGACTTGCTCCGGATCTCATTGACCAACTCATAGCCTATGAACCACAAGTTGACCCTATCATTTCAAAAATAAATTGGTCGGGGGACGATCGTGGTAAGAGACGTCGGGTTAATCTGGATCTTAACCTTTAATTTCCTGTAGATTTCAGCTAACCAGGTACAACCTTCTAACTCTCCTTTGACTGTTTAAGACATTGGGGACAATGTCTCATTTAGGTTTGGGGGAGGGATTTAGTTGATTAGTACCTTGTTTTTAGTTTGTATGTTGTTTTTATTTTTAGTCCAAAATTTTTCGAAAATTACAAAAAAATTGAAAATTTTTTCAAAAATTACAAAAATATTTTGTGTTTGTGTGTTTTTATTTTGACTAAAAAGGTGGAATTGGTAAAAGATAGCCGAGTAAGGAATTTCCACTCCTGAGACGTATCTCAAACCTATTTCGAAACAAGTTAATTTTTGTTTATTTCCTTTTGAATTATTTAATTTGTGAATTCTCCTTAAAACTGACTAAAATGAATCTTCTTATGTTCAGTTGACAGGTATTATGAACTTACATGGAAACATACGGACATGAGCTAAAAATTGAAAAGTTTGTAATATTCCGTGCTATAGTTTAATTGGAGGAAGCATCTCTAATTAGTGATGGAGTAAAAAAAAAAAAAAAAAAAAAAAAAAAAAAAAAAACGTCCGAGATCCGAGTTATTAAGTCTGTAAGGGTGTTTTAACACCTAGTGCCCTAAAACCAACTGGTTTGGGAGTCATTGGCCCAAAGCTCGCTACATGGATCGAAGATGCTGCAAAAAAAAAAATATATATATATATATATATATATATCTGAAGTCTGAGTAATTAAGTTCGTAGGGGTGTCTTAACACCTGGTGCCCTAAAGCCAACTGGTTTGGGAGCCACCAACCCAAAGCTCGCTATATAGACGGAAGGTATTGTATAAAAATAAAAAATAGAGAAAAAATCAAAGAAAAAATCAGAAAAACCAGAAAATTATTCCATTGCTACACAAAGGTGTGAAATCTGATAGAACTTTAGGACAAAAATATTACTCTCTTATCAACTGCACTTATGACTGTTGTGGGCAAAAAAAAAAAAAAAATGAGTTGATTAATATTTTGTTAGCAGTGTATATGAAGAATGGTAAAAAGAATCGGAGAATTTACTTATTCGGTAATTTAGAAAGAAACAAAACAAATAGTAACTTGGATTAGAACTTTCACCTGATTAGTCACTATCTTTCTTTATTCTCTTTTCACTTGTCTTTTTGCTTTTGTGTGCATTAGTTTTAATACCTTTTTACTTTTGTAAAATGTTTGTGGGTATCATTGCTGTAAACCCTCACGAGACTACAACTCGTCCAATAGGGACACCTAGGGGTTTAAAGGCTTGTTGCATATGCTAAATGCAACCGTGATCCCTACGAAAATGGCTTAGTTAAATTTTGTTATGTTATTTTATTTTGTATTTTGCTCGAGGACTAGCAAAATGTTAGGTTTGGGGGTGTGATGAGTGGTATTTATATCACTATTTCCCACTCATTTAACTTAATATTTTGTATAGTTTCTTGAGCTTTGTGAACGTTTTGATGTGTTTTATTGTTATTTTGCAGATAAATAAAGTTTGGACAGCACTGGAGGCAATTTGGGGCAAAACCGGACAAAAATGCGTCAACAGGGATATTTTCGTCTTTTGCGCGTCGCGCCGCCCAAACACTGCGCGCCGCGACGCCCAGCGTGAGCCGAATTTGCTAACAAGCACCTGGTCAACGGTCAACAATTTGAGAAGTTTTGACTTTGCTAAAATGCGCCGTGCCACGTGTCACCATCACATCCCATCTGCTAACATGCGCCATGCCACGTGTCATCATCATATGCTGCCGACACTCAGACTTGACACGTGTCGCCTCGTCATCAGCCATGTCAGCGGTCAACAAGTCAACCTTGCCACGTGTCATGCCACATCATCGTCCACGTCAGCAGGTCAACAGAGTCAACATGCCACGTCAGCCTCAGCCAATCACAACTTGACACGTGTCGCCACGTGTCGCAATCCTATTGTGCCGACAAGTGAACAGTCAGCCGCCACGCCACGCCATGCCACGTCATCGCCACGTCGTCGCCGCGTCAGCATGACGTCATCACAATCATTGAGTCTTAGCCGCCTTGACACGTGTCGCGTGAACAGTCAGCCGCCTTGCTACGTGTCGTCTCCTCAGCGTGCCACGTCGACAAATTGCGCGTCGTGACGCGCAGGTCCTTGGCGTCGCGACGCGAGAACAGTTCCTGAACAGTAAAATTTTTTGCTATAAATAGAGCGCGAAATTTCAGAATTTTGTACACTTTTCTCTCTCTTGATTTCTCTCTCTAGAGAGAGTTTCTCTCTCTAGAATTTTTATTTTTATTTTTTTAGTTTTTTTTATTTTTAGTTTTGTAAATAATTTAATTACTTTTTGTAATAATAGTAATTTAATTTTTACTTTTTACTTTTTACAGTTTTTACTATTCACCATGTTGAAATAATTTCCTCAGCTAGGGTGAAAGGTAATTCTTCTACTATTGCTATTTAGATTAATCTCCCTTAAAAATAATATATTCACTATTTAAAATATTGACTTAAAAGGAATACCGCTATATTGGTCGGTTGGTAATTTAATTTTAATCTGGTTTAAACCTGACTAATCAAGGATACCGCCAGACTGGTCGGTTGGTAAATTTATTTTTGGTTCCGCCTTAATGGCTGGTTGGACTTAATTTGACTTAATCAGGATACCGCCAGACTGGTCGGTTGGTAAATTTATCACAAGTTTATATATTATTTTATGGGAGATATCTAAATTAGTAGTAGTAAAAGTAATTCCTTTTACCTTAGCATTTTATTTTATTTTATTTTACTTTTCAGCATTTTTACTTTATGTCTTTTACTTTTATGAATTTACTAGTCCTAATTATGTGTTAGTTAATTAGAGGTTGTGATGACTTTTAATATCAACGGTTTATAAGGGATTATTTTATAGTTGGGTAATTTAAAGGTTTATTTATTAAGTCTTAAGCTTAATGCTTCTTGTTGTCTGATCACCAATAAGATTGATATGGTAAATCTAAAATGAACTAGACATAGGGATTTTAGGTTTCAGCCTTAGACTTAATAGCCCACGATCTTCCTTGAGGATAGATAACCCTTTAATAGATTTCCTTACAGGATAGGAATATACCTGTCAGGCGGGGGTAGCCATAATTGGAACTTAAACTTAATGAATCCAGATAATTTGGTTGACATAGACATATGGTTCAATTGGGTTAAACTGGGTATTTGTGTCTGACCATCGACAGAGGCTTACACATAATTTAGTGTTCCAGGTTAATAAATCAATATATTACCAACTTTAAGATAACCACTTCATCTTTAAAATGATATTAAAAGAAATCACAACCTTAAATTTCTTTGTGTCTTTTGTTATTTTCCTTAGTATTTTCTTTTGTCTTTTTATTTATTTATTTATTTTGTAAAACCACTTTCAACCAATCAAACAATCATTCTCTTCTCCCTTTAATTAGATATTTGTAAATAAATAGATTCAATAATTAATAACAACAGTAGGAATTAAGTCCTCGTGGGATCGATATTTTTATACTACTTGAACGATACGTGCGCTTGCGTTATACGTGTGTGTTTACGCCGGTCATAACCCAAGCGATAAGAACTTAAATTGGTGAATTCGAGTTTTGAATATATATATATATATAATTGACATGTTAGGTTAAAAAGAGGATAGTTAAGCAGTATTTTAGAGAACAAGGTTCGAGATTACGTATGGTTAGGATAATCGAAAATCACATGTATGAATTTTATTATTTCTATGATATGAAGTAAGATGTTTGACAATCTTAATGTTTGTACGTATGTATTGATGAGTTTTGAAATGAAATGTTTGAGGATAATGCTAGGATATAAAGTGAAAATTTTGATGAGTTTGATAGCTACCTATTTTTATTGATACATATAAGTGTATGAACACGTAATGGTTTGTATATGTATGTGATGATAACCTATTGATAATTTGAGTATACAAGATCGGTAAATGGAATATGTTTGGTATCAATTCGTACATGCGATTATTTGTATAGAGATTAGGATGGTTGGGGGAGATAAGGAATGAGTATAAGCTAAGTACTCACCGAACGAATATGTTTATTTTGTAAAGATATTGTATAAAATATTTCTAGATAAAAAATTCTGAAAATGAATATGATTGATCTATAAATGAATATTTTTAGAACTGTGAAAGATATGATAATTGAATTCATAGTAAGGTGTATAATCGTATATTTGAGACATATGTATGCATATAAGTATTTAAATGATGTTCGGATTGTTTGACGCATATGTGCTTGTATATGAGATATCATGTGATGAGTTTATGTTATATGGTATGTGCGCATGTGTGTATTTTTGATTGGATGATTCGTGGTGTAGTATTCGAGCTGATTAGGAATCTGTTCCGACAGAATTGATCTCATACATATTCTAAAATAGGTAATGAGTCTCGTACAAGCATTGTATGTGTAAGCCAATCATATGTATGTATTGTTGGATGATGTTATATTTGATGTTTCGATTATTATTTGTGTTTTGTGGTTGGTTGCATTATGTTTGTAAATATGTCTGAGTATATGTATGTGTATGATATAACTCGGGATTGAAATTACCTATAAGCAATACAATAACCAAAGTCTATATTCCCAAGAGGGGGTGAATCGGGTTATTGCCTAATAATGAGGAAATAAAAATCTTTGCTGATTTTAACTACTTTCATCGATTAAGCTTAATGTATATTTTCTCAAACAATAAATATTACCTATATGCAAGTTTCTAATATATATAAGTAAATTCAATAATAAACTTGTGGTAATTAAAGAGTTAAGAGATAGAGAAAATAACACCGTGAGTTATAGTGTTTCGGCCAAGAATACCTACGTCCACTCCATCAAGCCGCGCTTGAAGCTTTTCACTATCAATCAAGTTTTTGTCGTGGCTCACCCGCAACCAAAAGTTTTACACAAGGTTCAGTCCAAACCCTTAAACTTTGAGTTTTCTACATAGGCTCACTCACTGACCTTTACAATTAACCAAACGATGGGATTTCACAAACCACAAATGTTTTGAGTAAGAAGTTTGTAAACACACTTGGGCACTCACAAAGATGATGAAGATTCTAATTTTGAGTTGCTTACCCAAGTGTTCTAAGCTCACTATTAAAGATTATAAGGTCTAGTGTGTGAGCTTGATGTATGTGTGTGTATGATTTAGAAGGTTTATAAAACACTCTTGTTTTTTTGTTGTGTTACATTGCAAAAACGAATTGGGGCTCAATTTATAATAAAATGCAAGGCAGTCCCCAATTCCCTTTATAAGACCGGCATGCCGGTCTCCAGACACCGGTATGGCGGTCTGATTTAGTAACGGCTCTCAATGGCTATATTATCATTTGAATATATCCGTTAAAGACCAGTATGGTCACCGATATTATGACTGATTTGGTCCGTCCCGGTTCTAGTAGTTGTACAACATGCAAGGTTAACCAGTATGCTCACCAATATGGTGACCGGTTTAGGTCATACCAGTTCCAGTAAGGAACTAGCTATTAGGCTCATCGGTATGTGACCGATATGGATACCGGTTTGGTATGTGCCGGTTCCAGTGACCATGCATTCTCCAGGTTCACCGGTATGGTGACCAGTATGGATATCGGTTCGGTATGTGTCGGTTCCAGTAGCTATGCATTCTCCAGGTTCACCGGAATGGTGACTGTTCGGTCTGTGCCGATTGTAGTGAGTGTGCAAAATAAAGCATCTCACCAGTATGGGATTGGTAAGGGACCGGTATGCCAGTCTCTGTACCAAAAATACAGATATGAAGGTTTAAAGGAATTTTGTACATGAACCTAATGCATCTAAGTGAATGTGCATGTGTCATATGAGCTTAGGTACTTAGATAAATAATTCACATTACAATTTAATCTCTAAGCTAAGACTAAACAAGATTGTCTTTGTTTGCCGCTAGTCTTCACATTCACACATCTAAGTGAATGTGCATGTGTCATATGAGTTTAGGTGCATAGATAAACAATTCACATTATAATTTAAACTCTAATATAAGACTAAGGAAGATTGTCTTTGTTTGCCGATAGTCTTCACATTCACGCTCTTTACCACCAACGTGCTTCGACATCTTTTTTTTCATGTCTCGCTAATGTACGTCGAAGACGCCAAATGTTGACGTCATCAAAATCCATTTATGCGATTGTGTCGCTAATAATCTACCATTTTTGATGATGGTAGCTCCAAATAAAACTTATGAGCTTTGAAGTCCAAATGTTTGACATTTTGCTCCACCTCAATATATGTATTCAATATAATGCTACAAAACTTAGACAAACACATTAAAACACATATGCTCCCCTTAATACAAAAGTGAGGGTAATATAAGTTTTAACCTCATTTCTAATGATTTCTCCCCCTTTAACATCATCAAAAAGTTAAGAAGTATAAATTAGGTTCTTATGAGATATTAACAAGTATGTGCATTATCAAATAGTTATACCAAAATTTATAAATATGCACATTTAGCATTTCCCCATTTTGCCATAAAATGTAGAAATCATGCATAGACAAATTTCAGCTAGTTTGCTAGTTTTGCAGGTTGGTTACCAGATGGGTCAACCACTTCTGCTTTGGAAGTCATGCTTGAGACGTGGATCAGCTAAGCGGCATGTTAGGGTTGGTGCTCAGAGCGCCAATTTTATGTTGTATTTCCTTGTAAATACTCTTGTAAACGTTTTATTATTAATAAAATAAACAGTTTATATATATATATATATATTATATATATATATATATATATATATATATATATATAAATTGCTTTATATGTTAAAGATGTAATTGACCATAGAATGTTTAGTTATGATACAGTTACAAAAGCGTAGCAATTGACATTTAGTTGTATCATAATGTTGTTATTCTTAGACAATTCTTGGTCAAGGTTTACACTACTTGGTCAGTAAAGTTAACCCATTGAGACTCATACATGTCATATACTGGAATATTAGATTCCAATGGTTTCTCTATGAACCATCAGTCTTAGAGACTAGTATAGACGTGTACGTGTTTATAGCGGATAAACAATGAACAACTCAACAGAGGTTCTTAATGGATGGTACACCAACGTCAATAAGAATTATATCGGGTTGAGTAGCATTTGTGATTCTTCGACTTGAGATACCACTGTGGACACATGAGACATCTTCCACACTTAGATGTCAGTCACGTCACCGGACTTTTAAGGTCAGACCTCCGCCTGTTCGTTGGGTGTGGACAGATCCTCATGGTGTCCTGTGTGTGTCAAGATAGGATCCGTCAGTTATATATATAAATTGCTTTATATGTTAAAGACGTAATTGACCATAGAATGTTTAGTTATGATACAGTTGCAAAAGCATCGCAATTGACATTGAGTTGTATCATAACGTTGTCATTCTTAGAAAGTTCTTGGTCAAGGTTTACACTATTTGGTCAGTAAAGTTAACCCGTTGAGACTCATACATGTCGTATACTAGAATATTAGATTCCAATGGTTTCTCAATGAACCATCAGTCTTGGAGACTCATATAGACGTGTACGTGTTTATAGCGGATAAACAATGAACAACTCAACAAAGGTTCTTAATGGATGGTACACCAACGTCAATAACAATCATATCGGGTTGAGTAGCATTTGTGATTCTTTGACTTGAGATACCACTGTGGACACATGAGACATCTTCCACACTTAGATGGCAGTCACGTCACCGAAATTTTAAGGTCAGACCTCCGCCTGTTCGTTGGGGTGTCCTGTGTGTGTCAAGATAGGATCTATCAATTCTATGTACAAAGCATAGATAGTCCATATATGATTGGCAGCCAGATAAAAACCATGGCCCCGTGGTACACTTTAGAAGTGAGTTATAAATGTTCTTTTAGAGATTGCTAATAGAGACATCAACGAGATTGTCCCTATAGAGATTTCACGTTTACATCTATATCTCTAGGATATATCCGGATACATGTGACAGAGGAATTAACATATGCAATGACCTCGACCTATATAATTCAGTGAGTTTATCCGTGTTCGTCATAATTTACGGGAGGCTGAATTATGAACACGAAATTGGATTTTGTGACGGATATGCCATAATCTAGAGAGTCTCACTAATGAAATATACTCGTAGAGCACTAGGGAAACTTTTATGAATAATGTTGATTATTTATAAATCGTTTAAAGGTTAAACGAATGATACATGCTTTAGGGACCGAACAGTCATTTCCTAATTAATGTGTGTTTGTATTTAATTTATGATATTATTAAATACACATTAGTTAAATGTCAAATTATGATATTTGACATATATCATTAATATATGTATTTGAGATATTTAAAGTAAATATAATACCTATATTTGAGATATTTATATTTATTTAATTATTTAATTGTTAAATAAGTACAATAATTAAAATATAAATATCTAATATTATGATAAAATTAGGAAATGATTACAATGTAAATGTTTGATTTTTGTATTAAAGGAAATGGATATCATAATGGTTTTGACTACTTAGATTTTTATTTTTAAATAGTTAAAAATTGAAAATATCTTATTTCTTTTTGGAAGCAAAGTTCGGCCCTAACCCTAACTATTTATAGTGTTAAAATTTTCATTTGCTTCACTTTATCAAAGCTTCAAAAAACATAAAAAAAAGTAGTTTGAGAGAAAATAGAAGAAAAACAAAAGGAAATCAAGAAAAACTTGGAAATAAGTAAGTATTTCCAACTTGTTATTTGTAGGAAAAATGTTCCTCTTGTTCTTAGCTACATCCTATATTATTTTTAAGTTTTCCTACTCTTTATTCTTTGTATTTTTTATTGTTGGAAGTTTGATGATATGGCTTTGCATGTACTATTAACAAAGAAGCCTTCTAAGGTGTTAGTAAGCATTCTATTGATCATTTGATGATCTTGTTGCCATTCTAGAGTTGTTGGTGATGGAGTTGGTGCTTGGAGTGCCAATCTGAATTGTACATTTTATTTTTTATTAATAAAATAACTATATTTTTCATTTCATACCATATTAATGGTATTGTCATTACGCGTATTAAATTGATGTATCATTATGCTAAGAATGACATCGACCTTAGAATAGTTTTGACACTAGGTGTAAAATATTCTTAAAGTAAATATTCCTAGTTGTTGGTTTTGGAATATGGTCGAATTCCTATAACCTAGAAGACTAGCACATGTCGTATATTGGAATTGGAGTTCCAATGGTTTAACACGATGTACCATGAGTTTTGGAAACTCGTATAAACATGTGGGTATTCGTTGAAGCGAATACTGAATGACTCATTGGTGATTCCTAATAGTTGGAAGTACACACCATCATCAATGGGAATCTCCTCAAGTCGAGTAGCATATGAAGTCCTTTGACTATAGGATAGCATTGATTTTGTGTGAGATCCTCCACACTTAGATGCCATGTATTTGAGAAACCTTTCATGATCTGGCCTCTAGATGTTCGTTGGGTGTGGACCGATGCACACAGTAATCAAGTGCGAAGCAAGATAGGATCCGTAGGCCCGTATGTGTACCATAAGGGTTTAAGTATCCATGTTAGTAAAGTCATGATTAATAAATCTTGGGCCAAAGTCGATCACCTAGTGTGGATAATATTAGTTATAAAGAATCGTGGACATGTCGACATGAGATGTGCGTCTTGGAAACTTGAAGGTATATTCTATGTTTCCTAAGCACGACTCGGATAGCCTACGATGGAGGGATTGTTAAACATATGTGATGACCTTGACTTGTATAGTTCAGAAAGGTTCTTCATGAATTCGGAGGTGGCCGCATTGCGTACATATTAGCTAGGCTTATATGACGAATGTATCTGAACTTATAGAGTCCCAATATGAAGTGTACTCGTTGAGCACTTGGGTAGCCGATTATTTTTGATAAAATATAATATTCGATATTATAATTATCAACTAAGATAATCAAGTGTTATTGGATAACATTGATTATTTACTTTGACCTAATTGGATTAATTCAATAATTACACAAGGGCTTAATTGTAAAATAATAATTATCTCTACCATTTGAGGATATTATGGTAATTGTAAGTATGTAATAATAGGTGGTTTTGACTTGATTTAATTGGTTAAATCAAGGTGGCAAACATTTAACTAATCCATTTCCTAATCTTTAGCTTGATTTAATTGGATTAAATCTAAGTGGGAGACAATGGAGATTAGTCACACCTAATTATACATATTTGGACAAATTAGATTAAGCCCACTTAAAAGTTGATTATAACTTTTATTAATTAAAAATTGCCTAAGTTTTGCTATAAATAGCAAACTTTAGGAATGTTTTAATTACAAGTTCAAATACAAGCATAAGCAAATTCTTGAGAGATTAGCCCAAGTTAGAGAAGTGCTTAGAGAAGCTTGTGAGGTCTCTACAACATTTCATCTAGGAGAAATCAAGATTGGATATTGAAGTGAAGCTTGGAAGCATTGTAAACAAGATTGGATCTTGAAGTCAAGCTTGCACACCTTGGAGGTTCTTCAATAATTTCAACAAGGAGAAGTAGATTAGAACTTGCATCAAGCTTACTAGGTAATGTTTGATCTTCTCCAAAGCTATGTTTATTTGTGTATTAGATGCATGATCACATAGCTTAATGTTGAATATGGCTAATCAATTATGTTATGATACTTTAGAAGTATAAACACAACATGCTTGTAATTAGGTCAAAGATGTTCATGCTGGACATAGAACAATTAATTAGAGTTTGGAACTCTAGATTAAAGATTAGAGCTATGGCTACCATTCTAGATTCACTTGACCACCTTTAGGTGGACTAGAATTGTTCACGGGACATTTCGTAATTGGGATTCTAAAATGGTTTGTGTAATAGATTCCAAATTTACGCTAATGCGTATTTAGAATAAATTTATGTTTTTGGAAAAATATTTGATATTTTGAAAAACTAGATTTTTATTCTATAACATGTGTTTATGTTGGTTTTGAAATTAAAAATTAATCTTGGGTGTTTTTGAAGTGTTTAGGGAAGATCGGAATAGATTAGGGTCAAAGACCTTAATCCATTCAGCTCACTGGAATATGAGCTGAATGCAAAAGGAAATGAAAAAAAAAATAGCAGCACATAGGCGCTACACTGCGCGCGCTCACTATAGCGCGTGTGCTTCACGCACGCGGCGCCCTTCGCGCGCGCCGATTTTATTTTGCTTCGTTTGGGAGCTTCCGGACTCCGATTCAGTCCCCATTTTTTCCTATACACTCGTAATGGAATATAGTATTTCATCAAATGATTTAAAATTTCACCCATACTTGATATCCATGGGTTAGACCCATTTCCGCTGCTCGGGGCACCGATCCGACCCTAGGGGTTCCACAACTGCTCCAATAGAATGGTATCAGAGCAAAGGCTTAACCACATAACCCATATTTTGAATCTATGCCATAGCAATTTTAATTTAATTATGCATAAGACATATTAGATATGTATTGCATGTTTTAAATTAAAACTTTGACCTAATTAATTTAATGACTTGATTGTCATAAATCTCCCGTGATTAGGTGATTACTTTTAAGTAATAGTAGTAATAATGTTGGAGCATTATTGGATGGTCCATCTTGTCAATACAGAGATGAATGAGTTCTTACTACTTATATCCAATATCGTCATTAGTGTGAGGGTATAAGTGCTCGGAACGTAGGTCGCTCCGGTAGAACATTAGATATAGTGTGATGAGTTAACGAAGTCATCCAATATCGTCATTAGTGTGAGGGTGTACATACGAAGCTCATTAGTGCACATTGACAAGTATACACCTAGAACACATCTTAATCCAATATCGTCATTAGTGTGAGGATAAGAAACGGTTCAGGACCAAATCAAGAGTCACATGAAGTGATTGACCTTGAAGGTATACCTAATTTGATTGGAGCATCATGCGAACACTCAAGGAGTTGTTCGACGTAAATCAAGAGATGGAACTTTATCGAAGGTCTAAGGAATTGTTCCGTGTTGAACTCAAGGAGGGAGGAGTTGTCAGCACTTATGTTTTGAACATGATTGACCAAATTCGATATCTTGAATGACAGGGCATTGTGTTTGATGAAAGGCTAGGCCGTAATTTGATTCTGTCTTCTTTGCCTGGTTCTTATGCTGGTTTGGATTCGATGCAAGCCACATACGAAAAACTTTATAACATGCTACGCACGGCGAAGAAATATTTGAAGAAAGGCAACCCCACATCGTATCTCCATGGTGGAGCTGGCTCTTCAAAGACTTCTGGGAAGTCACAGAAAATCAAGATGGGGAAGAAGAAGATATCAAAGAAAAACTCCAAGAAGCGCAAAGGCGCAAAACCGAAAGTAGCTCGTGATCAATGTCTACAGTGCAAGAAGTCTGGACACTGGAAGAAGGACTGTCCAGAGCTTGAAACATGACCCTCAGGTACGCTTTGTATTTTTCCAATTATTGACATCTCATTAGCCTTAGATGCAAATAGTGGATGAGTGTTAGACACTGGCAGTCCCACTTATATTTTCAATTCCCTGTAGGAAATGAGGGTTAAACGAAGGCTGAATAAAATGGAGATCCAGCTTAGAGTTGGCAATGGCGAGACATTGGATGTCAAGGCCATAGGAACTGTTGTTCTAGATCTTCCAAATGGATGTAAATTAGATTTGCATGACTGTTATTATGTTCCCTTACTTATCAGGCAAATAATATCACTGCCTATATTAGATAAAGAGGGATATAAAATAAACATTAAGGATGAAACTTTATGTTTGTATGATAAATAAAATTTATTAAAATGTGAATGTTATTTATCAAACGGTCATTATGTTTTGGAAACATGTAGAGATGTCTTTAATATAGAGAAAAATACAAGTAGGAAGACTGAACTAAATAATAATGATTATGGCATATGAGATTGGAAAGATGACAAAGGCCACATTTCAAGGTGTTGGACACCGTGCTGGAGATTTACTGGAGCTAATACACAGTGATGTGTGTGGTCCATTAAATCATGCCACTCATGAGGGTTCCACATAATTTGTGACTTTCACAGATGACAAGTCTAGATATGGATATGTCTATCTGATGAAACATAAATTGGAAACATTTGACAAGTTCAAAATATTCCGAAACGAAGTAGAAAAACAAACCAGTAAATTTAACAAATGTCTTAGATCAGATCGAGGCGGTGAATACATGAGTGAAGAATCTATTGTGTTGAGGTGTTCCTGGTGGGCTATATTGGGCGAGAATTACATTCTCCCTTAAATAATTTATTGGATATGGTGCGATCCATGATGAGCTATACAGATCTTCCTTATTTCCTCTAGGGTTACGCTTTACAAACTGCTGCCTAGATACTTAATAGGGTTCCATCGAAAGCTGTTTCTACGACCTCTATCAGATATGGTTCGGTAGAAATCCAAGTCTTAAGCATTTAAAGATTTGGGGTTGTCTTGCATACGTTAGAATTACGCAGCGGGATAAACTAGCAACCAGGGGGTATAAATATAGGTTCGTTGGATATCCCGATAATTCCATGGGATATCAATTCTACGAACAACGAATTGTATTTTTTGTTTCTTTGCAACTTTTTTTGAAAAGTAATTTTTGAGAGAAAGTGGGAATTGTAGAGAGATTAAACTTGATGAGCTTGATCCCAACATTAAGGAACCTTAGATGGAACCAGAGATCCAACTAGGTGAATGATCTACAACACAAGTTCTACGTAAGTCGAATAGAATATCAAGGCCTCCTGAGAGACTATTTTTAACATCTGATGTGAGCCTTGATGTTCTCTCTTGGAGGAAACAGATCCGACTACGTATAAGGAAGCGATATTGGATATCGATTCGGGAAAATGGCAGGAAGCCATGAAATCCGAAATGGATTCAATGCATGCCAATCAAGTCTGGGACTTAGTTGAACTTCCTGAAGGAGTTACACCTATTGGTTGTAAATGGTTTTACAAAAGGAAGTGAGGGCCCGATGGAAAGGTGGAAACCTTTAAGGCCCGACTGGTAGCGAAAGGGTTACACTCAACGTCCTGGGATTGACTATGAGGAAACTTTTTCACCAGTAGCCATGCTAAAATCCATTAGGATTCTTTTAGCCATTGCTGCATATCACGACTATGAGATATGGCAGATGGATGTGAAAACCGCTTTCCTAAATGGATTCCTTGAAGAATATATCTATATGGAACAACCAGAGGGTTTTATATCCAGCGAGACCTCAAACTTGGTTTGTAAGCTCCAAAAGTCTATTTATGGACTTAAACATGCATCCCGAAGCTAGAATCGTCGTTTTGATGAGATAATTAGATTATCTGGATTCATCAAAAATGAGGAAGAACCATGTGTTTATAAGAAAGTTAGTGGGAGCATGATAGTTTTCCTAGTCTTGTATGTAGATGACATTCTTATCATAGGAAATGATATAGGGATGATGCAAAGTATGAAAGCCTACCTTTGCAAGAACTTCTCTATGAAAGATATGGGTGAAGCTTCCTATATACTAGGTATAAGGTCAGGAAGCTTATAGGGTTGTCACAATCGATGTACATAGATAAAATGTTAGAAAGGTACAGTTTTACAAACTACCGGCAGCAAATGTACCTTTCTGATACGGCATACATCTCTCGAAGAAAATGGCACCTCAAACTGAGAAAGAGAGAGTTAGAATGTCTAACTTGCCATATGCTTCTTATATTGGAAGTATAATGTATGCTATGTTATGTACTAGACCTGACATCATTTTCGGCGTCAGTGACCAGCCGATATCAATCTGATCCAGGTAATGATCATTGGACAGCCGTGAAACATATCCTAAAATATCTTAAAGGCACCAAGGAATAAGTTTCTGATATATGGAGAAGATGAGCTACAAGTTAAGGGTTATACAGACTCCGACTTCCAGGGAGATCCAGATGATAGAAAATCTACATCAGGATACATATTTACCCTTAACGGTGGTGCAATTTGTTGGCTTTGTTCAAAGCAAGGCTAATCAATTGATTCCACCACTATGGCGGAATTTATAGCGGCTTCAGAAGCTGCTATAGAAGCTGTTTGGATTAGAAATTTTATCACAGAACTTGGCGTTGTGCCTAGTATTGTGAATTTGATCCCATTATACTGTGATAATAACGGACCCATCGCGCAGGCTAAGGATCCGAGGATGCATTCCAAGTCTAAACATGTGGAAAGGAAATATCGCGTAATTAGAGAGATAATTGAACGAAAAGATATAATGGTCTTAAAGGTTCAAGGACAAGACAACATAACAGACCCGCTTACAAAGGCCTTACCTCCTAAGTTATTCGATAAACATGTGGAGGAGATGGGACTACGGTACCATCCAGATTGGCATTAAGCAAGTGGGAGTTTGATGGAGTTGGTGCTTGGAGTGCCAATCCGAATTGTACATTTTATTATTTATTAATAAAATAACTATATTTTTCATTTCATACCATATTAATGGTATTGTCATTATGCATATTAAATTGATGTATCGTTATGCTAAGAATGACATCAACCTTAGAATAGTTTTGACACTAGGTGTAAACTATTCTTAAAGTAAATATTCCTAGTCGTTGGTTTTGGAATACGGTCGAATTCCTATAACCTAGAAGACTAGCACATGTCGTATATTGGAATTGGAGTTCCAATGGTTTAACGTGATGTACCATGAGTTTTGAAACTCGTATAGACATGTTGGTATTCGTTGGAGCGAATACTGAATGACTCATTGGTGATTCCTAATAGTTGGAATTACACACCATCGTCAATAGGAATCTCCTCGAGTCGAGTAGCATATGTAATCCTTTGACTATAGGATAACATTGATTTTGTGTGAGATCCTCCACACTTAGATGCCATGTATGTCAGAAACCTTTCATGGTCTTGCCTCTAGATGTTCGTTGGGTGTGGACCGATGGACACAGTAATCAAGTGTGAAGAAAAAAAAATAGGATTTGTCGGCCCGTATGTGTACCATAAAGGGTTTAGGTATCCATGTTAGTAAAGTCACGATTCTTAAATCTTTGGCCAAAGTCGATCACCTAGGGTGGATCGCATCAGTTATAAAGAATCGTGGACATGTCGACATGAGATGTGCGTCTTGGAAACTTGACGGTATATTCTATGTTTCCTAAGCACAACTCGGATAGCCTACGATGGAGGGATTGTTAAACATATGTGATGACCTCGACTTGTATAGTTCAGAAAGGTCGTTTGTGTTCTTCGCGAATTCGGCGGTGGCCGAATTGCGTACATATTAGCTAGGCTTATATGACGAACTTATCTGAACTTAGAGAGTCCCAATATGAATTGTACTCGTTGAGCAATTGGATAACCGATTATTTTTGATAAAATATAATGTTCGATATTATAATTATCAACTAAGATAATCAAGTGTTATTGAATAACATTGATTATTTACTTTGACCTAATTAGATTAATTCAATAATTACACAAGGGCTTAATTGTAAAATCATAATTATCTCTACCATTTTAGGATATTATGGTAATTGTAAGTATTTAATAATAGGTGGTTTTGGCTTGATTTAATTGGATTAAATCAAGGTGGCAAACATTTAACTAATCCATTTCCTAATCCTTGGCTTGATTTAATTGGATTAAATCTAAGTGGGAGACAATGGAGATTAGTCACACCTAATTATACATATTTGGACAAATTAGATTAAGCCCACTTAAAAGTTGATTACAACTTTTATTAATTAAAAATTGCCTAAGTTTTGCTATAAATAGCAAGCTTTAGGAATGTTTTAATTACAAGTTCAAATACAAGCATAAGCAAATTCTTGAGAGATTAGCCAAGTGATAGAAGTGTTTATAGAAGTTTGTGAGGTCTCTACAACATTTCATCTAGGAGAAATCAAGATTGGATCTTGAAGTGAGCTTGGAAGCATTGGAAACAAGATTGGATCTTGAAGTCAAGCTTGCACATCTTGGAGGTTCTTTAATAATTTCAACAATGAGAAGTAGATTGGATCTTGCATCAAGCTTACTAAGTAATGTTTGATCTTCTCCAAAGCTATGTTTATTTATGTATTAGATGCATGATCACATAGCTTAATGTTGAATAAGGCTAATCAATTGTGTTAGGATACTTTAGAAGTATAAACACAACATGCTTGTAATTAGGTCAAAGATGTTCATGTTGGACATAGAACAATTAATTAGAGTTTGGAACTCTAGATTAAAGCTTAGAGCTATGGCTACCATTTCATGGGACATTTTGTAATTGGGATTCTAAAATGGTTTGTGTAATGGATTCAAAATTTACGCTAATGCGTATTTAGAATAAATTTATGTTTTTGGAAAATTATTTGATATTTTGAAAAACTAGATTTTTATTCTATAACATGTGTTTATGTTGGTTTTGAAATTAAAAATTAATTTTGGGTGTTTTTGAAGTGTTTAGGGAAGACCATAATAGATTAGGGTCAAAGACCCTAATCCATTCAGCTAGCGCGTGTGCTTCACACACGCGCCGCCCTTCGCTGGCGCCGATTTTGTTTTGCTTCGTTTGGGGAGCTTCCGGACTCCGATTCAGTCCCGGTTTTTTCCTATAGACTCGTAATGGAATATAGTATTTCATCAAATGATTTAAAATTACACACATACTTGATATCCATGGGTTAGACCCATTTCCGCTGCCCGGGGCACCGATCCGACCCTATGGGGTTCCACAACTGCTCCAATAGTTGGGCCATTCATTGATGACCTAGAATTTTTTCTAGAGTTATTTCAAAGTGGTGAGACTTGTTTGGTGTGTTAGAGACTTGATTGAAGTGTTGGATAAATTTAAATTGCTGTAATTTGGTTAAATGGATAATTTGTAAAATTATGGTTCATAACTATTTCCAAATTTGGGGATTTTGATGTATGTGATGTATTATTGTGTGTGTATGATGGATATTTAATTTTGGGTTGATTGGATTTGATCTTGACATGTTTTGAATAAGAAAGAGCAAAATGTACAATTTGCCCAAGTTGAGGAGCTCATGGCAATTTTAGACTTTCTCGCGTTCCGTTGCGTTACCAGAGTATTTCCCTTAAAACCCCAAAAAAGTGGTATCAGAGCGAGTCTGATTCTAGGCCCTTCATATGATTAGCCATTTAAATCTAATGTTTGATCTTGTCTTTGCTTGATACATGCATGTTTTAATTTAATTTGATTAAATTTAGGGTGTATAAAACTTTACGGAAAATCCCTAATCAATAAGGTTTTATGATAATTATGTATTTGATGCATGTTACTTACTCTGTCTTGTCAATACGGTTTACTGATATCTTTTCTATGACTACATCTGAGAACGTGCCAAAACTGTGAGGGTGTAGCTGATAGAAATGTTTTTATGCCGGATTATATATGATACTAGATAAATTCAAGCGAAAGCGGAATCCAAAACGTGCCAAAGCTGTCAGGGTTATACAAGTAGCTTGAGTTTATCATTGACGAGTTTAACCTTGGTATGCCTCCTTATGAATGTGCTAAAGCTGTCACAATGAGAAACGACCAAGATAAAAAATCGAGGAGTCACTGTTGAGTGATTGACAATGAGATTGTCTACCTGATGAATATACGTAGGCGAGAACGTGCCAATGTTGTGAGCAGAAATATATTCATGGGATCCACCTTTCACTATTTATATTTAATTTGATTATTAAATCTTTGTATTTCGTTTGGGGATTACAGTATTACATGATTTAGTAAGAGAGGTATTTTTAGATTAAAAATCCATGATCTAGTTAATGCTTTCGATATTATATGAAACTATTTTATTCTGCTAACTGTTTTTCGTAATCTATATGATATATTTGCGATGGCGGAACAATCGACAAATCTGTTTGTGCGTATGTTGAATACGAACAAACTGAAAGCCGCTGAAAACTTCACTGATTGGGATTTGGATTTAAGGATTTCCCTTGCATCCAAAAAGTTGGGATATCTATTTGAGGGTCCGGTGCCCTTTGCTGTATCGACTCGCCCTCCAAAACCAACTTTACTTTCTGCTTCTTCCCAGGCTAGGCCAAAAGGAAAGAAGACAAAAGCGAAGAAGAAAAAGAAGGGTTTCGGTCATCCACCGCAAGGAAAGACAGGTAAGCCAAAGAGGGCGTCTAAAGACAAATGCCATCATCGCAGCAAAGTTGGGCACTGGAAAAGTAACTGTCCTTACTACATTGCCCAGATAAGGAGAGAGATAGCATCTACATCAGGTACATTTATTTTTCTAGTTATTGATATCTCACTAGCTTATGAAGCTGTTACATCCAACTAGATTTTAGATTCTGCTTGTCCGGTTCACATTTGCAATTTATTACAGGTACTGAAGGAAAGTAAGAAGATAACGCCTGGAGAGATGTAGTTGCATTTTGGGAGAGGAGACTCTCTGGATGTAGTTGTTGAGTTTCAATCAAGTCCCAAGAATCATAAATCATGCATAAACGAGTTGAATACATATCATATGAGGTGCGGAAAAGACTCACAATGATCGGTTGGATGCTCCGAAGATGAACCACGAACGCACTGCCTTTCTCCTCTTCTGTCATGCTCACGGTAAACCCACTGGTTTGGGCTTCAAGATTCGGTCATGGTGGGTTTGTGGACTCCATCTTCATCTTCGAGCTCCAAGCTTCAACAATGGATTCCAAGCTCATGAAATCACTTCCCTATCACCTTGATATGTCTCCATGAGTGTGCTAGCACTTTTATCTTGCAACAAGATTACTTCTTTTCTCCCTTTACTGCATTCGGTTTGAACCAGAAAAAAAAAGGAAGGCAGCAGCCCCTTGGGCGTGAGGAAGAAGAGAGGAAAGAGAGGAGGGAAAGGTTTCCAAAACCTAATACCGTAAAAGAGAGAGAGAGAAATGAAATTAGAAAAAGAAAAAAATGTAAAAGGTTTATTTATATTTTCCAAAAAATTAATAAGTCATTTACCATTTTCAATTTCAAAAAGCAAAGCATTTAATGCTTCCTTTCATCTCACATCAACTCACATCAATCACTCAAATGTCACATCACTCAAAGTGACATGTGATTTGACGCTTGATGTGACTTGCGATTTGACGCTTGATTTGACTTGCGTGCCGCACTCGAATTCGAAATGCGAATGCGCTCACAAACAATCTCGGGCTCGGGTTCGCTAATTCCAAATTAACGAATTTTCCGTTACGTCGTAATTAAATGATTACGCCTAGCGAATTCACTATTCACATCGCTAACGAATTAATTCTAAATTAATTCGTTCGCCCGAATTAAAATCTAATTTAATTCCGCGTCGAAATCTAATTTCGTTATAATATATCGAATATATTAATTTATCGATTAATTCCAAATTAATCGTTTTCTCTCTCTTTAACGATATTTTATCCGAGATAAAATATCTCCGTAATTAATCCCAGATTAATTTCTCTCTCATCGAATTAATCCCAGATTAATTAAAGTGCGAGTCATACGTCATCGGTGAATCTTCAGGAACCGACCCATGAGATCTCCGGATATGTTGGCAGTAAATACGGTCGTCGGACTATCCGAACACGTAAGTACCTCGTACTACGTTTATACCGATTTACAAGACAAGGTTGGCTTCTAGCAAAGCGCCATGCCTACCCAATTCTCCAGAAATATTCTTACAGGAATATATAGATCTGTATCAAGCGTAGTATACCGTAGTATTGTGCATATCGGCCCAGTATCGGATAGTCACGTGCTAGGGCTGGGGCTGGATAAGTGTCTGCCCCGTCCGAAGCACATGTCGGATGTCTGGTAACTAGTCTCTATAATCGGATATGCATGACCTAGTCATAATATCCCGATGGTTGCGCAACACTTAAGAGCACTAATACCGTATCCTGCGTGACATCATCTCCACTATGACTGAAGTGATACTTCCGTCTTGACATCACACCCAATACACTACGACTCTCTGATAAACCCAGAAGTGGTGTACACAGAACCGGTTAAAGCCCTGTACCACCAAGACCAAAGTCTATCGATTATCGCAAGTATTAGCGATGTAAGTCTCAGGTTAAGACTATACACACCTACCTTGATTTCGGCCTCCCATAGACACATAGTCATAATACCAATGGGATTCCGAGGGGTCTATCCAGAGCGAAGCTGTTTCCCGTACCATCGGTGAAACACGACCTCCTATCGCACTTGCATAAGTATCCAATACTTATATATATGAGAACTATGCCGTTGTGCCCTCACAACGCGCACAAGTGCAATACTAGCCTATTCCGCATTATCGATGTCCTGTCTCGATAATACTCCGGCTAGGGATATTTAATGATTAATCCTTCGTGGACTGATACTGTCTCATATCATTCTCAATCCAGGAACTAATCATATGGACCTCTCTTCATTTATATATCTATGGTGATCTAATCACAAATGATGAGAGTGCAATTTCCTTGTCACATAGTTAATTTGTACAACAACACCATGATCTGTACAAATAGTGACGCTATGGGTCATATTATCCAACAATCTCCCACTTGGCACATAGCCAGTCACTCGAGTGTCTAACACCCGAACTATGTACGGTTCGCTCAAATTGCTGAGGAAAGGTTTTCGTCAGCGGATTTGTTTAATTATCGTCTGACGCGATTTACACGATCATCACATCGCCACGATGTATGATCCGAACGAATCAGATGATATAGAAGTATATATCTGGATCGTCGATGAGACCTTTAATTCCTTAGCCTGTGCTGACGCCTAGCTCAGCTGCTAAAAGAACTATATCTAATCTAATTAGATTATTTTCGATCCAAATGGCTTCTATTGCTGCCTCAGCTGCAGCAATAATCCGCATTTGTTGTTTATTCGGCAACAGTTATCTTGCTCGGAAGATTTCCAGCTCACTGTACCGTTATTCAAACTGTATAGTACCGTTTGCGACTTTAGTCGTCTTATCGGTTATATGAAACTTGCTACAGTGACCCCAGTCACTTCAAGTTCTCCTTCTCCATAGACTAAGACAACATCCTTAGTTCTCTAAGATACTAACGGATGTTCTTACATTAATCCAGTGACTATCACTCGGATTGGCCTGTTTGTGAATCCATATGCTCAAAGCGTATGATACACCAGGTCTTGTACATTTTTCAATGTACGGTTTCTAGGAGAGTATTTGGAAAGCCAAGCTTTCGCCGATATTATTTTATGGGAATATCATTTCCAAGAAATGACGTATTATCATTATTTTATAGGACATCCACTGTCAGTGCGCTCCCACTAACCTCCTATATACACAAGAATTATTTTCGTTTTGAATTAAATCGTACACCATTATGATTATATCAAAACGATAATTCCAAGAACCTATGCTTGCTTCAATCCAATCATGGATCGATTAACCTGCATTATCCAAATGGATTTACCGTGGCAACAGGTAAAAGGTTGAATCGTAATCAACACAATGTTATAACGATACCTTTCCGTCAAAAGCCCAGCTTTGTACGTTGGTATGTTGCCTTCCATGTATGTCTTCCTTGAAGACGTTTATGTACCAATAGGCACAATGCCTTGTGGTACAACAACTAGTATTCAATAGTTGTATACATGGAATTCATTTCGGATTCATGGCACTTTGCCATAATAGGGAGTCGATACCTCGTATCACTTTCTCAAACGTAGTCGGTGGATATACCTTCATAAGATTGACATCTTTATGAGGTTAGATCAGAAACCCATACCCTAGGTCGTTTTCTGACTCTCTCCGATCTACGCGGTTCTTGTGTATTCGAAGATTAATGGTATAGATTCATCATAGATGAACTATTTGTGTTCCATTAAGGACTTCGTGCCTTGAACAGTATTACTCCGATTTTCATCGAGTATCACTATCCTCCCACTGACCACTGCATATCGGTATTCCTCTCAGGAAAAACCGCATGGTGAGCAACAATCACATTGTTCTCATGTGAGATTTATAGTACATACTTATGGTTTCCCTTAGGATAACCTATATTGGCACTTATCCAATTTGGGCCTTAGTTTGGTATCATCCAACATATGCCTAGCATCCCAATGGTCAGGAATGAGAAACCCGGTTTCTTTCCCGTTCATATCTAATATGTAATCTGTCAAACAGATTATTATGGAACCTTATTCTAAATAAGTTATTGCACTGTTTATCTGTATCCATTGAAGGAAATGGTAGCTCAGAGCGACTCATGATTAGCCTTATCATGTCTAACATGATTCGGTTAATCCGTTCGGACACACCGTCACTTTGACTTGTTCCGGGAGGAGTCCTCATTGAAAGAATACTATACTCTTTCAAGTATATAAGAAACTTATTGCTTAAGTATTTTCCATTACGGTCTTACCGTGACGGTATAATACTATAGCCGATTTGTTTGTCTATTTCGTGTCGAAACTCTAAAAGTTTCCGATTTGTGTTCTTCAAAAGAAAACCACAACCATAATGCGATGCCACATCCGTATAGGTCACGAAATATTCATATCTACATCTAGCCTAGCTAGACATGGGCCCACTTACTTCACCATGAATAGGGCTAACAGATCGGTGGCACTTACACTATTACCGAGTAAACAGTGTTTAGGTACTTTACCTAACAAACTAGATTCGTAGACTTTATTTGAATAGTCAAATCAGTCCTGGTACCCACTCTTCAAAAGTGTTGATATACGAGTCTTGTTAATTGTGTCCCAGACAACAATGCCACAAATAAGTCTCTATTGATCAAATCAATTTGAGCTATTTATTTGTCATTTTATATGTTTGAGATTTTATTTATATTCAAAATATAAATTCTGTTATTTACATCTAATGTATTTATCTGAGTATCATCTTTATATAATGAAACACTGAGTGTTCTAGAATATAAAGGTTTATCCACAATGGATTAAACACTGATATAGAGATAATGTCTCTAGTCAAACTAGTTACATTATAACAGTTCCTATTTAAGTACACACCCAAAGGGTAGTTCCTAAACTTAGGTATCTACGGTCGAAACAGCGACTTCGTCCCGTTTCCGATTCGCAGAGCAATCTCAGCTTGAAGTCCTTCCTGCTCAAAGCAGATTCTGAACATCAATACATATATTTTATGTACCACACTAAGTATTTAAAATCTAATTTCAATACTAGTTGTGAACATAACTTTGACAAACATTTTAAAGTCAGAGCCTTGCCCTTTCTTTAATTCCTCTGTGTCTGCCATATCCAAATGGTAGTCAATTGGTATATGTCAATTATCATTTTCAATATTTTAGGAACCTTAGGCCAAGCTTGGGTTTTTAGAATATCGAAACGATGTGCACCTCGTGCTAATGCCCAATTGCAAACTTTGACTTTATCTCCTCTAGAATAGTCAATTAATTCTCCAAGAATTATAAATTGCAATTTTAATACTTCTTAAATCTAAAATTAGATTTATGACAAGTATATTAAATTAAGCATTAAAGTCATCATCACATAAATCTTCCAAAGATTTTATGCTCTACTTATTTTGCTTAATTTTGGGCTAAGGTATAATAAGTTATTTTATCACAATAAAGTAACCTATTATTTATTCCCAATTTGAAAATTAAATCATTTAAAATATTTTAATCCCAAATTATATTTTAAATATCCAACTTTTCAATTTTATCTTGATTACAATAGTCCAACTATTTAATCAACGATTAGTGGTACTATATATATTATAATGATTATAATAGTCCAACTATATAATCAAATATAATCCAAATTAATTAACCTCAATTACATTGATTACTATAATCCAATTATAAAATCAACTGTAAATTGAAATTAATTAATTCAAATATATTGATTAATATAACAATATATTAATCAAGTATAATACAGTCCAACTGTTTATTAAAACAACAATTTAAATATTAGTCCAACTAACATTTAATATAACGACGAAATAATTTAAATGAGCGCGTATGGCGAGTAATTGAACGAGTATTGCAAATTCAATTCTTGCCTCCCACTATTTTTCGGCGAGCCTCTAACCCTCTGTCGAGTACTCGGGAAACCGTGTTTCCTAGTGGGCTAGGATCCCGTTAAATATCACACAATCTTGACTTTGGCCAACAAATTGTATGATAATTAACTAGGTAGATCTCTAAGATCAATTGGATCTCATCCAACTCCTAGATCCAGTAGGTGGACATCCAAGTCCTAAACATATATCTTATATATGCCTATACATCGAATGTATACCCTAACCTTTTTCCTCTGAATCAACTAGGCCTTGGCTTTGGCACAACAAACCTAGTGATCCCAGTCAAGCGCGGACCCATTGACATGGAAGCTTCGTAATCAATGTCAATGGACAAGAAGTGGTCTTGACTTTGGCCAACAAACCACAACTTGGACACGACACCGATATGGAATAAAGCCTCGTGATTAAAACACATCTTTGACGGACAAGGGCTTGACTTTGGCCAACAACCCCTTCCAATCTCGGATCTTGAGTAAGAATCACTCAATGGAAGGAAAATAAACGCTTGATATTTAACGAGGGTTTTTCGCGTGTAAATTGGCAACCAATTAATTATCTTTGTTAAGGTCTCATCATCATACACCCTTAAACATGCATTCTAAACACATAATAAAGCGCATATGATAAAATAATAATGATATGCGGATGGATATTTTACACATTGATCCTAGATCAAATCTCTCACTTTCTCTCTCCCGCTAGCACAAATATTTCTTCTACCCGTTACACTACACTTCTAAAGAAACCTCATTTACATTGAGGGGAATAGGTGAGAAGAGAATACAAAGAATATGAGGTGATAAGGCTGGACACGCAGGTCCAATTAATAAATCAAATTTATTACAATTTCCAAAATCGCCCCACCCAGCTAATATCCATCCGATATACATTATTCATGCATCACAACCATGTATTCATACAAGCATGTTATCAATCAATCTAATCAAATTAATTAATCTGATAATTAGTGATCATCCAATGTTCAAACAAATATTTGATTTTGTTCGAGTCAAACTCGTATTGCGAACACGTACTCAAAGTACGATTTCTCAAATAAAATTAAATTACATAATAAATCCAATTTAATACGTATTTAATTCTAATTGATTATTTAATTCCAAATTAAATATTACACTTTATAAAATAAACCTTTACGACTTAAATTCCAAATTTAATCGTTACGGGTCTCAAAGCCCGATTAATATCCAATATTAATTTAATTAAAGTCCAATGGGCTTTTAATTAATTTCTTGAGGCGTGGACTTTTGGTCAACTCGGGTCAAACCGAATAACCAAAATCCAATCCGGGAGTTACCCCATAAGCCCATAAATTAATTTAGGCCCATTAGGCCCAATTAAACGTTAAAGGTTCATTAGTCGCATTTGGGCCTTTGGAAGCGTTTTGGGCCTAATTGGATCCAACCAATTTTGGCCTAAACCAACTTTGTACAACAAAGTCCAATAAACCCAATAACAACTTTAAAAGCCCAAATCCAATTTTAAGGCCCAATAATTTAATTTCAAAAATTCCAAATTTTCCAATTAAATTACCTAAGTGTATAGCATTATTAATTACCCAAATCAAAGTTTCCAAAACATGAAATTTGTCCAATTAATCATGCTTATCATCATTAATCATGTCCAACATAATTAAATCAAAATCAAACCCAATTTCATGCTTCAAGTGTCTCGGCCATAAGGGGAAAATTATGTCCAAATCACATTCAATCCAATTGAACCAAATTAAACATAATTCAACATCCCTAAATGATTTCCAAGTCATCCAATGAACAAAAAATCAAAATCCAAGACAATATTAGGGTTCATATTTTCGGCCATCACAAGCAAATTGGGGAAAATCAATCCAATTAATTTTTCTTCAAATTGATTACATATAACTCTAATTTATTCATATACAAGCATTCTTAAACAAACAATTTGTCAAAATCATGCTTAAATCAAAAAGCCCCAAATTTTGCTAAGAACCCTAAATTCGTTTTATGCACAAATGGCTCAAGATACCATTGTTGAGTTTCAATCAAGTCCCAAGAATCATAAATCATGCATAAACGAGTTGAATACATATCATATGAGGTGCGGAAAAGACTCACAATGATCGGTTGGATGCTCCGAAGATGAACCACGAACGCACTGCCTTCTCCTCTTCTGTCATGCTCACGGTAAACCCACTGGTTTGGGCTTCAAGATTCGGTCATGGTGGGTTTGTGGACTCCATCTTCATCTTCGAGCTCCAAGCTTCAACAATGGATTCCAAGCTCATGAAATCACTTCCCTATCACCTTGATATGTCTCCATGAGTGTGCTAGCACTTTTATCTTGCAACAAGATTACTTCTTTTCTCCCTTTACTGCATTCGGTCTTGAACCAGAAAAAAAAGGAAGGCAGCAGCCCCTGGGCGTGAGGAAGAAGAGAGGAAAGAGAGGAGGGAAAGGTTTCCAAAACCTAATACCGTAAAAAGAGAGAGAGAGAAATGAAATTAGAAAAAGAAAAAATGTAAAAGGTTTATTTATATTTTCCAAAAATTAAATAAGTCATTTACCATTTTCAATTTCAAAAAGCAAAGCATTAATGCTTCCTTTCATCTCACATCAACTCACATCAATCACTCAAATGTCACATCACTCAAAGTGACATGTGATTTGACGCTTGATGTGACTTGCGATTTGACGCTTGATTTGACTTGCGTGCCGCACTCGAATTCGAAATGCGAATGCGCTAGCAAATAATCCCGGGCTAGCGCATTCGGGATTATTCTTACAGAAATATTCTTACAGGAATAATAGATCTGTATCAAGCGTAGTATACCGTAGTATTGTGCATATCGGCCCAGTATCGGATAGTCACGTGCTAGGGCTGGGGCTGGATAAGTGTCTGCCCCGTCCGAAGCACGTGTCGGATGTCTGGTAACTAGTCTCTATAATCGGATATGCATGACCTAGTCATAATATCCCGATGGTTGCGCAACACTTAAGAGCACTAATACCGTATCCTGCGTGACATCATCTCCACTATGACTGAAGTGATACTTCCGTCTTGACATCACACCCAATACACTACGACTCTCTGATAAACCCAGAAGTGGTGTACGCAGAACCGGTTAAAGCCCTGTACCACCAAGACCAAAGTCTACCGATTATCGCAAGTATTAGCGATGTAAGTCTCAGGTTAAGACTATACATATTCATAATACCAATGGGATTTCGAGGGGTCTATCCAGAGCGAAGCTGTTTCCCCGTACCATCGGTGAAACACGACCTCCTATCGTACTTGCATAAGTATCCAATACTTATATATATGAGAACTATGCCGTTGTGCCCTCACAACGCGCACAAGTGCAATACTAGCCTATTCCGCATTATCGATGTCCTGTCTCGATAATACTCCGGCTAGTGATATTTAATGATTAATCCTTCGTGGACTGATACTGTCTCATATCATTCTCAGTCCAGGAACTAATCATATGGACCTCTCTTCATTTATACATCTATGGTGATCTAATCACAAATGATGAGAGGTGCAATTTCCTTGTCACATAGTTAATTGGTACAACAACACCGTGATCTGTACAAATAGTGACGCTATGGGTCATATTATCCAACAGTAGTTGCAGTTAGAGCATGCGAGATCCCCTTGCTGAGTGGGAACCTTTTTTTTAATGATTGCTACGTTGTACCATGATGTTTAGAAAATATTATTTATATTTATGTATTAGGTACATAAGATTATCATGTTAATATTAGGAAATTGTTCTTTATATTTATATGATAAACATAATATTCAGATCATTTGTTGTCCAAATAAGCATGGTCATTACATATTGCATACTTCTATAGATATTTTGAATACTATGATTAATCAATGTAGTTTACCTGTAGTTAATAATACTAAACTATGGCATATGAGGCTAGGTCATATAGGCGTGAAAAGCCTTACCCAATTGGTTAGGAATGGTTTGATACCAGATCTCACCATTGAACCCTATCCAATTTTTGAATCATGTATTCAGGGTAAGATGACCAAAGCCGCATTTTCTGGTGTTGGACACCGCGCCACTAACTTACTGGAACTCGTATATTCTGATGTGTGCGGTCCACTAAGTCAAACTGCTCACAGTGGTTATTTGTACTTCGTTACCTTTATCGATGATCTGTCACGGTATAGTTATGTCTATCCGATGAGACATGAATCAGAATCAATCGAGCGGCTGAAGAAGTAATGAGACTGCATATTTTCCAATATTCCTTGAAGGACAGAGCTGAGGCTTGGCTACTTTCATTACCAGCAGGTTCCATCACAACTTGGAACACTTTAGCCACCAAATTCCTTGCAAAGTATTTTCCACCAGCCAAAATTGCAAAGCTGAGGAATGACATGACATCCTTTGTACAACATGACTCAGAGTCCCTCTGCGAAGCTTGGCAAATGCACAAGGATTTGCTACGGAAATGTCCTCACCATAAGATTGCAAAGTGGCTACACGTCCAAACTTTCTATAATTGACTTTCTGGAATAATGAGAACCACAATTGATGCTGCTGCTGGAGGAACTTTAATGGCAAAAGGAGAAGACCAGGCCTGAGATTTAATTGAAGAAATGGCCAACAATAATTCATTGTGGCCAACAGAAAGGAGCATGATCCAACGAATCGCAGGAATTTACGAAGTTAGAGCCAACACAGTAGTGAATGCCAAGCTGGATCTGAATTGCAAAAATTTGGAAACTCTTTACATGAAGGTTAATGTTGGATCCACAAGTTCACCATATGTAGGAGCACCAGAATCAGAAGCAAACTAACATGAAGAAATGGTGAATTATGTCAACAATTTCAATAGACATGAGAACAATCTATATTCCAACACCTACTACCCAGTGTGGAGGACTCATCCAAATTTCGCATGGAGCAACAAGTCAGGGCAAAATAATGATCCACCACCTAGATTCCAACAATAAAACAAAGGCGAGAAGTATGAGAAAGAATCAGATATAAAATAATGGATTGCAGAGATGTTCAAAAAGCAACAAGCAACATATGACGCTATGTTTCAAAGCCAATAAGCTTCTATAAAGGCACTGGAAAATCAAATTGGACAACTGGCCAATGCTCAGAGTTAAAGACCGCCAGGTAATCTTCCCAGCAACACAGAACCAAATCCAACGAACCGAGGGAAGGAGCAATGTCAAGCCATTACCTTGAAAAGCGGTATTGAAATCAACAAAGATGTTGGAATCAAGGCATCCATTGAGGAAGTTCCAAAAGAAGAAATTCCACAGATGAAGGAAAATAAGCAAAGGAAAACAATCGAGAAAGACTCACTCCACCTCCATCTTTTCCACAGAGACTCCAGAAAAGTAAATGGGACAAACAATTTGCCTGATTCCTGGAAGTCTTCAAAAAGCTGCCTATCAATATTCCATTTGCAGAAGCGTTGGAAGAAATGCCCAGCTATGACAAATGCATGAAAGATATTCTTTCACAAAAGCGGAGATTAGGAGATTACGAGACAGTAGCATTGACAGAAGAATATAGCGCCATCATTCAGGGGAAACTTCTCCCAATGTTGAAAGATCCTGGAAGTCTCACTATCCCACGCACCATTGGAGAACATTATATCGGTGAAGCTTTATGTGATTTAGGTTCTAGCGTTAATTTGAAGCCTTTTTCGATTTACAGGAAACTGCAAATTAGAGAAACAATGCCCACCTCAGTCTCTCTGCAACTTGCTGATAGAACACTCACATTTCTGAGAGGTGTAGATGAAGATGTACTGGTCAAAGTCAATAAACTCATTCTCCCAACTGATTTCATTATCCTTGACATGGAAGAAGACAAAGATGTACATATCATCCTTGGGAGACCATTCTTGGCTACAGGTCAAACTGCTATTGATGTACAAAAAAGAGATCTAACCATGAAAATACAGGACCAAGTAGTTACCTTCAATGTTTTTAAAGCCATGAAATTCCCAAGTGATGAAATGAATGAGGAATATTTCAGAATTGATGTTGTAGATACTATCATCCAGGATACTGATGCACTACCACTTCCCACGGATAAACTTGAAGCTTGCATCACCAACATGACTGACAGCGAGCTAGATGATGAAATTCTGGAATATATCATCTATCTTGACAAACCATTTCACTTCAAATCGACACCACAGGTGGAAAGTTTGGAATTAACAAAAAATAAGCGAATCAAGCCTTCGATTGAAGAACCACCACAACTGGAACTTAAGCTACTTCTGAACCATCTCAGGAATGCAGTTTTAGGAAATTCTTCTGATTTACCTGTGATTATTTCTTCGTCATTAACATTGGAGCAGGAAGAAATGTTGCTGGGATTGTTACAAGAACACAAGAAAGCAATTGGCTAGACTATAGCAGACATTCGAGGCATTAGTCCATTTTGTATGCACAAGATTCTGATGAACGACGAGTACAAACCCACAGTGGAGCATCAACGGAGACTAAATCCAATCATGAAGGAGGTTGTGAAGAAAGATATTATCAAATGGTTGGATGCCAACATCAATTACCCTATCTCTAACAGCACTTGGGTCAGTCCTATGCAATGTGTGCCAAAGAAATGAGGAATTATTATAGTCACAAATGAAAAGAATGAGCTGATTCCAACAAGAACAATGACTGGATGGAGAGTATGCATGGACTACAGGAAGCTGAACAAAACAACAAGGAAAGATCATTTTTCGCTGCCATTTATTGACCAGATGTTAGACAGATTGGCGGGACATGATTTCTATTATTTTCTGGATGAATACTGGGGGTACAATCAGATTTCCATCGCCCTAAAAGATCAGGAGAAAACCACTTTAACATTTATGTATGGTACTTTTGATTTTCGCAGGATGCTTTTGGACTATGTAATGCTCCTACCATATTTCAACGTTGTATGGTGGCCATCTTCTCAGACATGCTGGAAAAAAGAATGAAGGTATTCATGGATGATTTCTGTGTTTGGAGACTCGTTCCACCACTGCTTATAAAACCTGAAAAATGTATTACAAAGGTGTGAAGAAACTAATCTGGTACTCAACTGGGAGAAATGCCACTTCATGGTGCATGGAGGCATCGTCCTGGGACATCGAGTCTCACAAAAGGGAATCGAGGTAGACAAAGCAAAGATCGAAACAATTGAAAAACTACCTCCATCAACATCAGTTAAAGGGATTCAAAGTTTTCTCGGACATGCAGGCTTTTACAGGAGATTTATCAAAGACTTCTCAAAGATTGCTAAACCTCTATGCAATCTTCTGGAGAAAGATGTGTCTTTCAACTTTACCAAAAAATGCCACAAAGCTTTTGAAATCTTGAAACAGAAGCTGGTCTCTGCCCCCATCATAGTAGTACCGGACTGGACCCTTCCATTTGAGGTGATGTGCGATGCAAGTGATTTTACTGTAGGTGTAGTTTTGGGACAACGCAAAGCAAAAATTTTCCATACCATTTACTACTCCAACAGAACTCTCAATAGAGATCCACTTAACTACACAACCACTGAAAAAGAGTTGCTTGTAGTTGTGTCCGCTTTTGATAAATTTCGCTCCTATCTACTGGGTCCAAAAGTGGTGGCCAACGAAGATCATTCAGCAATCAAATATCTGATCACGAAGAAAGATGCCAAAACTAGATTGATCCGTTGGGTGATTATGTTGCAAGAATTTGACGTTGAGATCTGAGACAGGAAAGGGACAGAAAACTAAGTGGCAGATCACTTATCGAGGCTCACGAATGGAGAAACAACTAACAATGAATTAACAATCAAAGAAACTTTTCCAGATGAATAGTTATTTGCCATGAAACAACAGAATGTCCATTGGTATGCTAACTATGTAAACTACATATTAACGGGAAAATGGCCGTTGGAATGGACACATCAGCAATGTAAGAAATTCTTCAAGGAAGTAAAACATTATGTTTTGGATGAGCCGTAGCTGTTCAAACGTTGTGCTGATCAATTACTGAGACGTTGTGTTCCACATGAGGATGTCAATAATGTCTTGTAGCATTGTCATTCATCACCATCAGCGAAAATAAAACTGCATCCAAAGTCTTATAATCAAGTTTGTTCTGGCCCACTCTATTTAAAGATGCTTACTTATTTGCTCTTCAATGTGACAGGTGCCAGAGAACGAGAAATATTTTGAGGACAAATTAAGGACCTTTGCAGATATTTGATGTATGGGGGCTTGATTTTATGGACCCTTTGTTCCATCATTTGGAAACCTGTACATATTGGTTACAGTAGACTACGTCTCCAAATAGTTTGAAGCAATAGCGCTGCCATCAAATGATTCAAAAGTGGTGATACAATTCCTTAAAAAGAATATTTTCAATCACTACGGAACAACACGAGCAATTATCAATGATGGTGGCACACATTTCTACAACAAGTACTTTGATGCACTCATATCCAAATACGAAATTACTCATAAAGTTGCCATAGCCTATCATCCACTGTCAAATGGACAGGTTGAAGTTTCAAACATGGAAATCAAAAGAATTTTGAAGAGAACCGTTGGATCAACAAGGAGGGACTGGTCTATAAAACTGGATGTTGCATTATGAGCCTACCGGACAGCTTACAAGACACCGATTGGTATGTCCCCATATCGAATGGTTTTTGGGAAAGCATGCAATCTTCCTGTGGAGCTTGAACATAAAGCGTATTGGGTACTGAAGAAGTTAAATTTTGATCCACAAGCAGCATGAGAAAAACGACTCCATCAACTCAATGAATTAGAGGAATTTCGCCTACAGGTTTATGAGAATGACGGATTATATAAAGAAAAGTACCATGAAATGGCATGATAGAAAAATAGTGCACAGATAACTGGAACCAAGGCAGCAGGTGTTGTTATACAATTCAAGGTTGAAACTTTTCCCTGGAAAGTTGAAATCAATGTGGTCAGGTCCATTTGTGATTACTCAAGTTTTACCATATAGAGCTATTGAGTTACTTAATCCCAATACCAACGAAACATTCAAAGTTATCAGCAAGCGTGTCAAGCACTACTGGGGAGATTAATTTTAGCGACAAAAAGAAAGTATCACACTTTCAGATCCAGCCTAACATTCAGGCAGTCATGTCTAGCTGACGCCGTTAAAATTAGCGTTAGCCGGGAGGCAACCCATGCAATTTGTGTATATATTAAAATTTGGTATTTTTTATTATTGTGTGTTTAATTTGTGTAGGTAAAGTCACATTTCATGATGGAAGACGTTCTTGCAAATCTTCACAAGCAATTTCCTTCTCTCCGTAAAAACTTATGATGAAGATCTACAAAGCTCACTTGAAACGAATAAGACTTCTAATGATCAAAGGAATTCCTAATGACATTCGTTGGATTATTGAAGCACGGGTCTGATTGGCAGGTGAGTCCTCTGACTCTTTTATCTCATATCTGTCTGGTTTAGGAAGAAGCACCTATACTAAAAATAGAAGAGCTAAAACAATGGGTGTTTGCTATAAATGTGCACGCATGACATATAATACTCGTTGTCGTTCTTTAGGAATGGTGTCTGATAACCATGAAGATAAAATTAAATTCAATAGGGATGGCTTGAGTAAGGAGTATTTGGATGACATATCTAAGACTCTTGAGACGCATTCCAGTGGATATGTGCATAATGCAATTCACATGTTATATACACAATTTCGGAAAGAACAAAAATAGTTAAGTCTCGAGAATCTGACTCTAAAATAGCCTGTTTGCCAATTTATAAGAAAATTGGATGGGAAGCTTGTCCTTGACGCATAGATTTCATTTAAGCCATTACTTCTTGTAAATATTATTATCTTTGTATTTAATTAATAATTGTGATTATTTTTGATATTTTCTTTTATTTTCTCCGACAGGATCCAAACTTTTTGACTTTCACGATATATTTTACTGTTTAACTAATAATTATCATCTGGCAGATACTAGTGTTATTATTACTCACCCTTTTTCAGGTGATATAAATTCAACTCATCATTGCACTCTTGAAGGCATCCAGGTTTGAGAAAGAAATGTTGGACAGTTATGACCTATAACGTCACTATTTGTACAGATCATGGTGTTGTTGTACAAATTAACTATGTGACAAGGAGATTGCGCTCTTATCATTTGTGATTAGATCACCTAGATGTATATATGATAGGAGGTCCCTATGATTAGTTCCTGGACTGAGATGATATGAGATAGTATCAGTCCTCGAAGGATTAATCATTAAATATCCCTAGTCGTAGTATGATCGAGATTGGACATCGATAATGCGGAATAGACTAGTATTGCACTTGTGCGCGTTGTGGGAGCACAACGGCATAGTTATCATATATTTAAGTATTGGATACTTATGCAAGTGTGATAGGAGGTTGTGTTTACTGATGGTGTGGAAACAGCTTCATGCTGGATAGACCCCTCGGAATTCCATTGGTAGTATGACTATGTGTCTATGGAAGTCCGATATCAGGGTAGATGTATTTGGTCTTAACCTAAGACTTGCATCGCTAATACTTGCGACAATCGGTATGCTTTAGTTTTGGTCGTCCAGGGCTTTAACCGGTTCTGTGTACGCCTCTGCTGGGTATATTGAGAATCATAGTGTATTGGGTGTGATGTCAAAACAAAAGTATCACTCCAGTCATAGTGGAGATGATGTCACGTAGGATACGGTACTAGTGCTCTTAAGTACTGCAGTCATCGGGATATTATGACTAGGTCATGTATATCCAATAATAGAGACTAGTTACCAGACATCCGACATGTGCTTCGTACGGGGCAGACACAGTTCCAGCCCCAGGCCTAACACGTGACATTCGATACTGGATCGACATACGCAATACTAACACGTGACATTAAATTGGCTTTTACCAAAACCCTTCTCTCTCTCTCATTTTTGTGTAGAGAATACACAATTTGTAAAACACCAAAAACCCTAGAACTAAAACACAATGGGCGTGAATGTGCCTTTTTTCTTCTCGTTGATTTTGTTGCAAAATCAACAAAGCTATCACTTCATGGAATCAACTAAGGTGATAGGGAAACCAACTCAAAGCTTGGAATCAACAAAGGATGGATCTTGGAGATCTTCTTCTCAAAATTTTAAAAGCTAGGCTAGAGGTGGATATGAGTATTTCGTGACCTTTACGGATATGGCATCACGTTATGGTTGTGTCTCTTATGAAACACAAATCGGAAACTTTTGGAGTTTCGACACGAAGTAGACAAACAGATCGGCTAAATTATTAAAACCGTCACTGTAAGACCGAGATGGAAAATACTTAAGCAATAAGTTTCTCAAATACTTGAAAGAGTATATTATTCTTTCAATGAGGACTCCTCCTGGAACACGTCAGTTTGATGGTGTGTCCGAACGGAGAAACCAAATTTTGTTGGACATGATAAGGTTAATCACGAGTCGCTCTGAGCTACCATTTTCCTTCAAAGGATAAGCATTAACAATGCAATACTTATTTTGAATAAGATTCCATGAAAATCTGTTTGACAGACTTCATATTAGATATGAACAGGAAAGAAACTGGGTTTTCTCATTCCTGTTGATTTGGGAATGCTAAGCATATGTTTGGATGATACCAAACAAGAACCCAAATTGGATAAGTGCCAATTATAGGTTATCCTATGGAAACCAAAGTATAGTACTTATACAACTCACTTGAGAACAATGTAATTGTTGCTCACCATGCGGTTTTCCTAAAAGGAATACTGATATGCAGTGGTAAGTGGGAGGATAGTAAAACTCGATGAAAATCAGAGTTATACTGTTCAAGGCACCAAGTCCTTAATGGAACACGAAAAGTTCATCATGGATGAAACTATACCAGTAATCTTCGAATACACAAGAACCGCGTAGATCGGAGAGAGTCAGAAAACAACCTGGGGTATGGGTTTCTGATCTCACCTCATAAAGATGTCAATCTTTTTAGAAATACCAACTGACTACGTATGAGGAAGTGATACAAGGTATCGACTCCCTATTATGGCAAAGTGCCATGAGTTCGAAATGGATTCCATGTATAACAACTATGTTTGGACACTAGTTGTTGTACCGCAAGACATTGTGCCTATTGGTACTATATAAGTCTTCAAGGAAGACATACGTCGATGGCAGCATACCAACATACTAAGCTAGGCTTGTAGCCGAAAGATATCATTATCAACATTGTGTTGATTACAATGAAATCTTTTACCTGTTGCCACGTTAAATCCATTTGGATAATGCTTGCTGATGCTGCATGTTTCATTTATGAAATATGGCAGCTGAACCGAAAAATCCCTTTCCTGAAAAGGAAACCTTTTGGAGGATGTTTACAACATCCTGGCTGTTTTGTCGTACCAAAACTAGCAAACAAGGTTTGCGGGTTATTCGATCCATAGAGGGATTGAAGTAAGCATTACGTTCTTGGAACTAACGTTTTGATGTAATCATAATAGTGTATGATTTAATTCAAAATGAAATGATTCTTGTGTATATAAAGAGATTACTGGGGGTGCACTGACAGTAAATGTCCTTATGATAATGATATGTCATTTCTTGGAAATGATATTCCCATATTATAATCGGTGAAAGCTTGGCTTTCTTGAAAACTCTCCGTAGAATTCTTGGGAGAAACAACCTTTATTCTAAGAATAAAGATCTACTGGGATAGATTTAAAGTTGTTAACACTCTCTGAGAACTCGTATATTGAAAAATGTATGTGACATGTTGTCTCATACGCTTTGAGCATATGGAGTCACAAATAGGTCAATCCAAGTGATAGTCACTGGATTGATAATAAGAACATCCGTTAGTATCTTAGAGAACTAAGGATGATGTCTTAAACTATGGAGATGGAGAACTTGAAGTGACTGGGATCACTGTTGCAAGTTTCCTAATCGATTAAGCGACTAAAATTCATAACAACGGTAATATACAGTTTGAATAACGGTACAGTGAGTTGGAAATCTTCCAAGCAAGAAGCTGTTGCCGAATAAATAACAAATGCGGGTTATTGCTGCGGCTGAGGCAGCAATAGAAGCCATCTGGGTCATTAACAAATCTAATTAGATTAGATATAGTTCTGTTACCAGCTAAGCTAGGCTACAGCGCAGAATAAAGAATTAATGGTCTCATCAACGATCCAGATATATTCTTCGATTATTCATCTGATTCGTTTGGATCATACATCGTGGCGATGTGAGGATCGAATGAATTGCATCAGACGATAATCATACAAATCCACTGACGAAAGCCTTTCCTCAGCATTTTGAGCGAACCATACATAGTTCGGGTGTAAGACACTCGAGTGACTGGCTATAGGCCAAATGGGAGATTGTTGGATAGTTATGACCAATAGCATCACTATTTGTACAGATCAAGGTGTTGTTGTACAAATTAACTATGTGACAAGGAGATTGCGCTCTTATCATTTGTGATTAGATCACCTAGATGTATAAATGATAGGAGGTCCCTATGATTAGTTCCGGGATTGAGATGATATGAGACAGTATCAGTCCTCGAAGGATTAATCATTAAATATCCCTAATCGTAGTATTATGTGGAATAGACTAGTATTGCACTTATGCGCGTTGTGGGAGCACAACGACATAGTTCTCATATATTTAAGTATTGGATACTTATGCAAGTGTGATAAGAGGTTGTGTTTACCGATGGTGCGGAAACAGCTTCGCTCTGGATAGACCCCTCAGAATTCCATTGGTAGTATGACTATGTGTCTATGGAAGTCCGATATCAGGGTAGATGTATTTGGTCTTAACCTGAGACTTGCATCGCTAATACTTGCGATAATCGGTATGCTTTAGTTTTGGTCGTCTAGGGCTTTAACCGGTTCTGTGTACGCCTCTGCTGGGTATATTGAGAATCGTAGTGTATTGGGTGTGATGTCAAGACTGAAGTATCACTCCAATTATAGTGGAGATGATGTCACATAGGATACGGTACTAGTGCTATTAAGTACTGCAGTCATCGGGATATTATGACTAGGTCATGTATACCCGATAATAGAGACTAGTTACCAGACATCCGACATGTGCTTCGTACGGGGCAGACACAGTTCCAGTCTGAGGCCTAGCAAGTGACATTCGATAGTGGATCGACATACGCAATACTACGTATACTACGCCTGACATAGATTATATATTCCAGTAAGAATATTTCTGGAGAATTGGTTAGGCACGGTGCTTTGCTAGAAGCCAACCATGTCTTGTAAATCGGTAAGCACGTGGTACGAGGTATGCACGTATTCAGATAATTCGATGACCGTATTTACTGCCAACATATCCAGGGATCTCTTGGGTCGCTTCCCAAAGATTCACCGATGACAGTTGACTCGAATTAGAATTAATCTGGGATTAATTAAGAGAGAAAATTAATCTAGGATTAATTAAGGCTTTATTTAATCTGGGATTAAATGTTTTCAGAAGAGAGAGAAAGCGATTAATTTGAAATTAATCGGTAAAATAAATTTAACAGTTAAATTTGATTTTTCGATTTAATTTATTCGTATGGGCTAAAATTAATATATCGGATATATTAATATGAATTGAATTTCTTTACGAAATTAAAGTTGGACTTTAATACGAACGAACGAATTAAATTTAGAATTAATTCGTAAATGACGTTCGTAATATATTTGCGAGGCATCGTTATTTAATTAAATTAGATTTAATTATTTAGCGACGAGAGTTCGTTTAATCGGATTAAACGGATTCGAGCCGCGGAAAATGTTCATAGAGACATTTGAATTTTGAATTAAAATATGGGGCCCACTTTAAATGTGGTAGTTGGGAGAGTGGTTGGCATTTATGCCATACCATCCACTTTCCAACCACCTTGGAATGGTTTTGGAAAAACCATTTACCCAACCACCTTGTTTAGGTGAAAATGGTAAATTGGCTGTTACCAAAACCCTTCTCTCTCTCTCATTTTTGTGTAGAGAATACACAATTTGTAAAACACCAAAAACCCTAGAACTAAAACACAATGGGCGTGAATGTGCCTCTTTTATTCTCTTTGATTTTGTTGCAAAATCAACAAAGCTAGCACTTCATGGAATCAACTAAGGTGATAGGGAAACCAACTCAAAGCTTGGAATCAACAAAGGAAGGATCTTGGAGATCTTCAACTCAAAGCTTGGAATCAACAACGGAAGGATCTTGGAGATCTTCTTCTCAAAATTTTAAAAGCTCAAATTCATTCAATGTAAGTAATTCCGCAACTTATAATGAATTTATGAACACCTTTTCTTGCTTATTAGATCCTTGGCATGTTCTAGGAACACTAACAAGAAATACATAAAAAAAATGGAAGCAACTTGTAGAAGATGAGTTGTAAATGTCTGTGTGTTTTGCGGTACAAATGTTGGATATAAACTAGAGGTTGAGGCTACACATGAATTGGGTAGAGTCATAGTTGAAAGGTATATGTACCTAGTATATGGCGGTGGCAATCTTGAACTAATGGGGATCGTTTCAAGGGCTGTACAAGAAGGAGACAGTCAAGTCTTGGGAATGATCCCAAAATCTCTTGCAGAGGAAAATCTTATAGGAACATCAAACTGATAGGAACTAATCATGCCAGGGACATCTGAATGACTGGTGGAAATAATTAACCGTGTTGATGATTTTTTTGCTTTGTCAGGTGGCTTGGGCACTATGGAGGAAATTTTTACAGTGCTATCTTGGGCGAACTTGAACATACACCAGAAACTGATTGGACTGTTTAACACTGATGGATTTTGTGATTTTTTGTGTGTGTTTCTTGATGATGCCCAGAGAAATGGTTTCGTGTCAAAACCTATAAAAGAACTCATCTTCACTGCTATAACTGCCCATGATTTAATTGACCAAATGTTAGCCTTTGAACCACAAATTGACCCTATCCTTTCCAAGATTAACTGGTCTAATAATGATCGTGGTAAAAAGCATCGGATAATTTTGGATCTTAACCTTTAATTTTCATTTTAGATATAGAATTTCAACTAACCAGGTACTGTTTTCTGAACTCTACTTTTTAGACATTGGGGACAATGTCTCAATTAGGTTTGGAGGAGGGGAATAGTTAATTAGTATCTTGATTTTTAATCAAAAATTTTCAAAAAATTCAAAAAAAAAAAGTAAAAAATTTAAAAAAAAATAAAAAAAAATTATTATTTTTTTGTGTTTTGACTTGACTAATATGGTGAAATTGGTGTGAGATAGATCTGTAAGGAATTTCCACTCCGTAGACGTATCTCAACCTATTTCGTAAAAAGTTAATTTTTATTTATTTCCTTTTGAATTATTTAATTTGTGAATTCTCCATAAAGCTGACTAAATTGGATCTTCATATGCTCAGTTTACAGGTATTATCAACATGTATAGTAACATACAAACATGAGTTGTAATTGAAAAGCTTTAAAGCGAATGAAATCGTCCACCAAGGACACCTAGGGGTTTAAAGGCTTGTTGCATACGCTAGATGCAACTGTGATCCCTCCGAAAGTGGCTTAGTTTAATTTTATTTTAAAGATGTTTATGTTATTTTATTTTTTTATTTTGCTCAAGGATTAGCAAAATGTTAGGTTTGGTGGTGTGATGAGTGGTAAATAGATCACTATTTCCCAATTCTTTGACTTAATATTTTACATAGTTTCTTGCGTTTTGTGAATATTTTGATGTGTTTTGAGATATTTTATAGATAAATAAAATAACAGGACTCTCTGGAGGTAATTCGGGGCCAAAATAGCAGAAAACGGACAAAAAGGGCAAAAATATAAATTTCCAGCTAAAATGCACCGTGCTAAAATGCGCCGCCTACTATAATGCGCCACTAACGTGCGCCAGACACGTGTTACAATCAGAGAAGTTTGCTAACATGCGCACTTGCTAATGTGCGCCTGTCACGTGTCAACATCACATAAATTCTGCTAACGTGCGCCGGACACATGTCACCATCACATGTTGCCGATACTCATCATTGAAACACGTCATTGCTTGTGTCATGCTGATGTCAGTGTCATGACGCTCACACCCTTACGTGTCACGACGCCAAGCCAATAAGTCATACTTTCTTCTGTGAATTCCTTAAGAATACTAAGAAGATTGTATCTTGTTTGTTTATTTACAGCTTTCTGTATTTAATTTTATTTAATTTATGCTATAGTACTTTCTTTTCTTTACTTTTCAGTCTTTATTTTATTGTTCAACATGAGGAGGTAACTACCATCTGCTGGGTGAAAGGTCAAGCTTTTATTACTAATATTTAGATTAATCTCCCTTAATTATAATATATAAACTAATTAAAAACCTGACTTAATATGATATCGCCTTTATGATCGGTTGGACTTAATTAAATTGATTTTAACCTGACTAAACATGGATACCGCCTGTATGGTCGGTTGGAATTAATGATAAATTTGACTAAATCACTATACCGCATATATGGTTGGTTGGTAATTATCACGCAAAGTTAATATATTATAATAATGGAGATATCTAAAATATAAGTAATAAAAGTGGATCCTCTAACCTCAGTATTTTCTTTATTGTTTTATATAAATTTTTAATTTCCAGTATTTACTTTATGTCATTTATTTTATTTAATCTTTTACTAGCCTTAGATATATGTCGTACTAAACCAGTTATCTGGGGTTGTGATGAATTCTAATATCACCGGTTTATAAGGGTTATTTCATGTCTTGGGTAATATAAAGGTTTATTTATTAAGTATTAAACTTAATGCTTCTTGTTAACTGGCCATTAATAACATTGATGTGGTAAACTTAAAATAAACTTAACGAAGGAATTTTAGGTTTCAGCCTTAGATTTAATAGCCCACGATCTTCCTTGAGGATAGATAACCTTTTAATATATTTCCTTACAGGATAGACATATACCTTTCAGAGGGGGTAGCCGCAATTGGAACTTAGTCTTAATGAATTCAGGTATCTTGGTTAACATAGACATATGATTAATTGGGTTACATTGGGTAATTGCATCTGACCATCGATAGAGGCTTTTGCATAATTTCGTGTTCCAAGTTAATAAACTAATATATTACACAAACATGAGATAACCAGTTCATCTTTAAAAGATATTGGAAGGATTCACAACCCTAGATATTTTAATAATATTAATTTCATCTTTAATTTACTTTGCGCTATTTTATTTACTTGTTTTAGTTTAAATTCATCATCAAATCAAACTACCAATCTATTAGATACTTGTAAAAATTTGGCTTCATAAATTAATAGCTTAGGTATTAAGTCCTCGTGGGATCAATACATTTATACTACTTGAACGATACGTGAGTTTGCGTTATACGTGTGTGATTACGCCGGTCAATCTTGGAACAGTATAATTTTGATAACTGTAAGACAGAAAATATACCGTTCAGACATGGGATTCATCTTTCGAAGAAGATGTATCCACAAACAGAAGATGAGAATGTCAGAATACTAACTAACAATATGCTTCGTGTTTGGGTTGCATAATGTATGTCATGTTATGTACTAGGCCTGATATCAGTTTCACTGTTAACATAACAAGTAGATATCAGTCCAATCCAGACAATGATCATTGGATGGCCATTAAACATGTCCTCAAGTATCTTAAAGTTACTAAGGATAAGTTGATTATATATGGAGGAAATGAACTACAAGTTAATGGGTATACAGATTCCGACTTCCAATCATTCGTCTTTGCCCTTAACAGGGGTGTTATTTGCTAGAAGATTTCCAAACAGGGGTCAATAGAAGATTCCACTACAGAGGCGGAATACATTGTAGCTTTTGAAGCTGCAAAAGAAGCTGCATGGATTAAGAACTTTATCACAGAATTGGGAGTGGTCCAAAGTATCGAGAATGTGATTCCATTATACTTTGATAATACTGGAGCCATTGTGCAAATAAATGAACTGAGGGCGCATCAGAAGTCGAAGTGTGTGGAACATAAGTACCACATCATTCGAGAGATTGTGTCGGGAGGGGCATTATCATGTGCAAGGTACCGAGTGAAGATAATGTAGCAGACCCGTTTACGAAGGCCATTCCTCCAAAGTTATTTGATAAACATGTGGAGTCGATGGGTATTAGATACAATCGATATTAACAATAGAGTAAGTGGGAGATTTTGTTAGGGTTGGTGCTCAGTGTTGGATAATTATAGCATCAATATTTTGTAAAGAACATGGTGTTATTGTACAAAATTAACTATGTGACAAAGGAAATTGCTCTTTTATCATTTGTAATTGGATTACCTAGATATATAAATGATAAAAGTCCATATGATTAGTACCGGATTAATAAGATATGATACAATATTAATCCACTAAGTTTTAATCATTAAATATCCCTAGTTGTAGTATTATCGAGACTAGACATCGATAATGCGGAATAGGTTAGTATTGCACTTGTGCGCGTTATAGAAGCTTAACGACATAGTTCTCATATATTTAAGTATTGGATACTTATGCAAGTGTGATGGAAGGTTCTGTTTGCCGATGGTACGGGAACAACTTCGCTCTGGATAGACCCCTCAGAGTCCCATTGGTAGTATGACTATGTGTCTATGGGAATCAGAATCAGGGTAGGTGTATTTAGTCTTAACCTGAGACTTGCATCACTAGTACCTGCGACAATCAGTACGCTTCGGTTTTGGTCGTCCGGAGCTTTAACAGGTTCTGTGTACGCCTTTTGTGGGTTTACTGAGAATCGTAGTGTATTGGGTGTGATGTCAATATGGAAGTATCACTTCAGTCATATGGAGATGATGATCACGTAGGGATACAGAACCAGTACTCTATAGTGCTATAGCCATCAGGAAAGTATGACTAGGTCGTGACTTTCCGATCTTAAAGAGACTAGTTGCTAGTGATCCGATATATGCTTCGTACGGGGCAGACACAACTCCAGCCCTATGCCTAGCATGTGACATCCGATACTGGATCGTAATACGCAATACTATGTATATTACGCTTGATAAAGAAATTGTATTCCTTAAAAGAATATTTATGGAGAATTGGGTAGGCACGGTGCTTTGCTAGAAGCCAACCATGTCTTGTAAATCGATAAGAACGTGGTACCAAGTACGCACGTATTCGGATAGTCCGATGACCGAAATTACTGCCAACATATCCAGTGATCTCTTGGGTCGCCTCCCAAAGATTAACCGATGACATTTGACTCGAACAGAATTAATCTGGGATTAATTAAGAGAGAAAGAAAATTAATCTGGGATTAATTACGGCAAGAATTTATCTGCGATAAAATTCGGATAAAATAGAGAGAACGATTATTTTGGAATTAATCGATTAAATAATATATTAGATATATTAATTGAAATTAGATTTCAAAGTGGAATTAAAATTGGATTTTAATTCGGACAAACGAATTAATTTAGAATTAATTCACAAGCAACTTTCGTAATAATTTTGCTAGGCATTATTATTTATTTAAATTAGATTTAATTATGTCGCAATGGAAAATTCGTTTAATTTGGAATTAAACGAACCCGGGCCCGAGCGAAGTTGCGTGTTAAGCTATCCGACTTAAATTTTGAATTTAAAAGTGGTGGGACCCACTTTACTTACATCATTTGTTTGACTAATGATGGAAGTAGTTAGGCTTGATTTTGGGTTTGATTTGTTGGTAAGTAAGGCTTGACTTTGCTTATATAACACTCAAACCAATATCAACACTCAACCTCACTATAAATTAATTTGGTCAACTTTGGAAGT
>SKCR01025733.1:0-60132 GCA_019454045.1 Zanthoxylum bungeanum
ATTGGACACCTAGTATCCAGTATTACTACAAGATTATTCTAGGTCGATTCATTCTTAGTATATTTATACATCAATCTAATACGCATAACGAAAAAACCATTAATAAAGTATGAAATGAAAAGTAGTTAGTTTATTAATAAATAATAAAATGTACAGTACATTATTGGAATTAGCGCTCAAAGCACCAACTTTAACAAACTCCCACTTGTTAGTTCCCAATCTGGATGGTTACCGTAGTCCCATCTCCTCCACATGTTTATTCGAATAACTTAGGAGGTAAGGCATTTGTAAGTAGGTTTACTATGTTGTCAAGTCCTTGAAATTTCAAGATCACTATGTCTTTATGTTCAATAATCTCTCTAATCATACAGTATTTCTTTTCCACATGTTTAGACTTGGAATGCACCCTCTGCTCCTTAGCATGCGTAATGGCATCATCATTATCTCAGTACAATGGCATCAAATCAGCAATACTAGGCATAACGCCAAGTTCTGTGATAAAAATTTCTAATACAAACAGCTTTTTTAGTAGCTTCTTATGCTACCATAATTTCACCTCAGTGGTGGAATCAGCTGTGAGCCTTCCTTCTAATATCGCCAACTAACTTTACCACCGTAAGGGTAAATATGTATCATGATGTAGATATTCTATCATATAGATCTTCTTGGAAGTAGGAGTCTGTATAACCTTTAACTTGTAGCTCAACTTCTCCATATATCAGAAACTTGTCCCTAGTACCTTAAGATATTTCAGGATATATTCACGTCTGTCCAATGATCATTACCTAGATCAGATTGATATCGGCTAGTCACACTGACGTCAAAACTGGTGTCAGGTCTTGTACATAGCATAACATACATTATGCTTCCAATAAAAGAAGCATATGACAAGTTAGAAATTCTAACTCTCTCTTCCCCTGTCTGAGGTGTCATTTTCTTTGAAAGATATATGTCGTATCAGAAAGGTGCCAATGGTTTAAACCCGATGAACCATGAGCTTTGGAAGCTCGCATAGACGTGTGGGTATTGTTGAACCGAATACTGAATTACTCACAGGTGATTCCTAATAGTTGGAATTACACACCACCGTCAATAGAAATCTCCTCGAGTCGAGTAATCATTTGACTATAGGATAGCATTGATTTTTTGTGAGATCCTCCATACTTTGATGCCATGTATGTCAGAAACCTTTCATGGTCTGGCCTCTAGATGTTCGTTGTGTGTAGAGAAGTGTGAAGTAAGATAGGATCTGTCGTCCCATATGTGTACCATAAAGGGTTTAGGTATCCATGTGAGTAAAGTCACGATTCTTAAATATTTGGCCGAAGTCGATCACCTAGGGTGGATCGCATCAGTTATGAGAATCATGGACATGTCGACATGAGATGTGCGCCTCAGAAACTTGGCGGTATATTCTATGTTTCCTAAGCATAACTCGGATAGCCTATGACAGAGGGATTGTTAAACGTATGTGATGACCTCGACTTGTATAGTTCAGAAAGGTCATTCGTGTTCTTCACGAATTCGGAGGTGGCCGAATTGCGTACATATTAGCTAGGCTTATATGATGAACGTGTCTGAACTTATAGAGTTCCAATATTAAGTGTACTTGTTGAGCACTTAGGTAGCCGATTAATTTTGATAAAAGATAATATTTGATATTATAATTATCAACCAAGATAATCAAATGTATTGGATAGCATTGATTATTACTTTGACCTATTTGGATTAATTGGATTAATTCAAAATTACACAAAAGACTTTAATTGTAAATTCATAAATATCTCTACAATATTGAGGATATTTTGATAATTCTAAATTTATATAATAGGTGTAAATCTATATGTCTTGATTTAATTGGATTAAATCAAAGTGGTAGACATTGAACTAATCCATTAAGTAAAAATTGTCTTGAGTTAATTTACTGAAATCAAAGTGGTAGACAATGAGATAAGTCACACCTAATTATGAATATTTGGATGAATTTAATTAAGCATACCTAATGTTTGATAAGACATTTATTGATTAAAAATTGCATAAGTTTTTCCTATAAATTGCAAGCTTATGAAGGTTTTATTTACAAGTATAAGCATAAGTAAAAGTTTGAGTAAGCTATACACAAGTAATTCTTGAGAGATTAGCCTAAGTTAGAGAAGTGTTTAGATAAGCTTGTGAGGTCTCTACAATATTTCATCTAGGAGAAATCAATATTGGATCTTAAAGTGAAGCTTGGTAGCATTGGAAACAGAATTGGATCTTGGAGTCAAGGTTACACACCTTGAAGGTTCTCTAACCATTACAACAAAGGAGAAATAAATTGGATCTTGCATTAAGCTTACTAGGTAATGTTTGATCTTCTCTTAAGCTATGTTGTTTTTGTGTATTAGATGCATGAACACATAGCTTAAATTTGAAATAAGACTAATCAATTTATGTTAGGATACTTTAGAAGTATAAACCATACATGCTTATGAATTAGGTCAAAGATGTTCATATTGGACATGAAACAATTAATAAGAGTTTAGAACTCTAGATTAAAGCTTAGAGTTATGGCTACCATTCTAGATTCACTTGACCACCTTTAGGTGAACTAGAATAGTTCATGAGATATTTCTAATTGGGATTCTAAAATGGTTTGTGAATAGATTCAAACAAATGAATATAAGTATTTAGAATACATGTATGCTAATTGTAAAATATGTGTTGATAGTGGTTATAAAGTTAAAATTGGATTTTAAGTGTATTTGAAGTATTGGGAGAAAATTGAAATTATTAGTAATGTTTTGAATTGGAAATATACAATCAGCACTGTCCACGTTGCAACGCAAATCACTTCGCGTTGCGAAGCAACGACGTTCCAAAAAAATGCTCTCAGCATTTTGGGTTGCGTCGCGACGTCCAGACCTAATTCATACTAAAATTTATTTTTCTTCGTTCCGGAGTTTTTGGACTCCATTTTGATCCCTATTTTTTCCTATGGACTCGAAATGGAATGTAGTTTTACATAAAAATATTTTAAAATATACCCATGCTAAATATCCATGGGTTAGACCCATTTCCGCTGTGCGGGATACCGATCCGACCCTAAAGGTTCCATAACTGTCCTAACAGAATGATATCAGAGCAAGGCTTAACCATACAACACATATTTTTGAATCTATGCCATAATAATTTTAATTTAATTATGCATAAGACATATTAGATATGTAAAGCATGTTTTAAATTAAAACTTTGACCTAATTAAGTTAATGACTTGATTGTCATAAATCTTTTGTGATTAGGTGATTACTTTATTTAAGTAATAGTATTAGTTATTGGAGCATTTTAAATGGCCCTCTTGTCAATACGGAGATGAATGGGTTCTTACTACTTATATCCAATATCGTCATTAGTGTAAGGGTATAAGTGTTCGAAACTTAGGTCGCTCCGGTAAATAGTAATGTAGCGTGATGAGTTACGCAGTCACCCTATATCGTCATTAGTGTGAGGCTGTACATACGAAGCTCATTAGTGAACTTTGATAAGTATACACCTAGAACATGTCTTAATCCAATATTATCATTAGTTGAGGATAAGAAACGGTTCAGGACCAAAGTAGGAGTCACATGAAGTGATTAACCTTGGAGGTCTACCTAATAAGTTTATAAAAGCCAATATTTTCATTAGTGTGAGGCTCGAGTAAATTTCATGGTATCCACTTCTCGCTATGAAATTTTTATAGTCAAATTTCTATTTTTCCGTTAAATGAGATTACAGAATTACGTAAAGTAGTAGGAGATGCTAATAGATTTAAAATTCCATAATCAATTAGTGTTATTATTTTGAAATGAAAACTGTTCTACTACTACTCAAAAATGTTGTCTTGTAGATGGTTTCCGCTAATCCATTGATGAAACTTTTGGATTCCGATAAGCTAAAAGGAGCCAAAAACTATTTTGAATGGGAAATGAACATATGTCTTATCTTGGAGTTTGAAAAGTTGACTTATGTCACTATTAAGCACTGTCTGTTGAAATCGATCCTGACTCCACTTCATAAGAGCAAGAAACTTTTAATAGATGGAAGGATGATAACCTGAATGTGAAATCCTACATCTAGGGATCGATGGTTCCAGATTTGTTGAGACAGTACATTGAAGTTCCGGATGCTTGGAGCATCATGTGAACACTCAAGGAGTTATTCGAGGCTAACCAATAGATGAAACTTTATCGAAGATCTAAGGAATTGTTTCGTGCTGAACTCAATGAGAGAGGAGCTGTCAGCACTCATATTTTGAACATGATAGACCAGATTCGATATCTGGAATGATAGGGCATTGTATTTGATGAACGGTCGGCCGTAATTTGATTATTCTTCTTTGTCTAGTTTTTATATGTGGCTTTGTATTAAACTTCCATATGCATTTGATGCAAGCCACATACAAAGAACTTTATAACATGTGTACGCACGACGGAGCAAAATTTGAGAAAAGGTAACCCGACTTTATACCTCCATGGTGGAACTGGATCTTCAAAGACTTCTGGGAAGTCAAAGAAAATAAAGATGAGGAAGAAGAAGATTGCAAAGAAGAACTCCAAGAAGCGCAAAGGAATAAAATCGCAAGTAACTCGGGACCAATGCCTGCATCAAATGCAATATGGAAATTGAATTTATGGTTCTTAATCTTGATTGGGGTAATTTTGATTTGAGCATGTTTTGATCAATTGTTTGTTTAAGTATGCTTTATATTGATAACTTAGAGTTATGCATGATCAATTTGAGAAAAATTAATTGGATTATTTTCCCCAAATTATTAGGCTTGCCGAAAGTGATAGTGCCCTAAAGTCATGGTAATTTTGTGTTTTTTTGACCATTGGATGTAGTTAATGGCATGATGATATATATTAATGCATGATTAATTAATTAAATTGGTGTTTTGTAAATTTTAATTTAAATAATTAATTAGTGCAATACACCTTTAATTAATTAAATTTTGAATTTTGGAATATTGGAATTTAATTAATTTGGCTTAATTTGGAATTGGGCTAAAATTGTTGTATTTGCGACTAATGATGGGCTTGGTTGGGCCACGTTGGTTTAGGACAATTGGGATTGATCCAAATTGGGCCGAAACCCATTCCATTAAGTTCAAATATAATATATGGGCCTTTAAATATTTAATTGGACCTAATGGGCCAAAATTGATTTCTTGGCAAATAAGGTGATTCCTTAATTGGGCCTTGTATTTGGGTTTGACCCATATTGACCGAATCCCCTTCCTTAGAAATTAATTGAAAGCCTATTGGACTTTAATTAAATGAACATTGGATGTTAATTGGGCTTTGAGACCCATTAAGATTAGATTTAGAATCTAAGTCGTAAATGAACATTAAAAGTGTAAATATTTAATTTAGAATAAATATAGAATTAGTATTGAATGCAAATTAATCTGATTTAAAATTGGTAGTTCGATATATTCAAGAATACGACTTGGAATACTTATTCTTAAACGAGTTGGACTCGCGCAATCAAATCGTTGTTTGAACATTGGATGATCACTTAATTCAAAGATTAATTAATTGGATTAGATTGATTGAATAACATGCTTTGTGTGAATACATGGATGTGTTGTATGACTAATGTATATCGGATGGATATTAGAAGGGTGAGGGCAATTTTGGAATTGTTGTAATAAATTTAAAATTTATTAAATTGGACCTGCGTGTCCAGCCTTTATCTCTCGATTCTTTGTAATTCTCTTCTCCCCAATTCCCCTCAATGTTAATGAGGTTTCTTTAGAAGTATTATGTAATTGGGTAGAAGTTAGAATAGTGTTAGCCGAGGAGAAGAAAGGGAGTGATTTGTTCTAGGAACAATTTGTGAGATATCCATCCGCATATCATTATTAATTTATTTAATTCGCCTTATTATGCTTTTAGAATGCATGCTTAAGGGTGTATGATGAGACCTAATCAAAGATAATTAAATGGTTCCCAATTACGCAAAAAACCGTCAATAAATATTAAGTGTTTTCCTTCCATTGAGTGATTCATTCTCAAGATCTAAGATTGGCACTGGTTTGTTGGCCAAAGTCAAGACCTTGTGTCCATCGCGGATGTGTTTGAATCATGAAGGCTTTGTTCCATATCGTATGTCTTGTCCAAGTTGTGATTTGTTGGCCAAAGTCAAGATCACTTCTTGTCCATCGATATCGATTACGAAGCTTTCCAAAGTCAATAGGTCCCGCTTATCTGGAATCATTAAGCTTGTTGTGCCAAAGCCAATGCTTAGTTGATTCAGAGGAAAAGGTTAGGAAATATATTGGATATATTGGCATATATATTGTATATATGTTTCGGACTTGGAAGTCCACCTACTGGATCTAGGAATTGGATGAGATCCAATTGATCTTAGAGATCTACCTAGTTAAGTATCATACAATTTGTTGGCCAAAGTCAAGATTGTGTGTTATTTAATGGGATCCTAGCCCACTAGGAAACTAGGTTTCCCGAGGGTTAGAGGCTCGCCAAAAAAATAGTGGGAGGCAAGTATTAAATTTGCAATTTCGTTTAGATACTTGCCAATACGCGCTCATTTCATTTTTTCGTCTTTATTTAAATATAAATATATATTAGTTGGACTAATATTTAATTGTTGTTTTAATTAAACAGTTAGACTGTATTCAAACAACTTCAATCATAGTTGATTATATAATTGGATTATAGTAATCAATATATTTGAATTTAACCAATCAAATAGTAGTTAATTATATTGTTAGACTATAGTAATCATTACATTAGATTGTACTCGAAATCGTTGATTGGATAGTTGGACTATAGCAATAAAGATGAATTGAAAGATTAGCGTCAAATGACATAATCCTAAGTGATAAATGTCTTTTACGGCTTTAATTTTCGTATTGGGAAATGAATTACAGGATAGTCCTGGGAGTCGAGAAGTTACTCTATTTGATAGAACGACCTCTCAGGCCTAAGCCCGTAGTTGAGCAAATAGTATAGCATGAGTTTTGAAAGACTCATGGTGATGATAACTTTAGTGCTCAATCCGTTATGCTTGCCACAAAGACTCTTTAATTTCTTCATCAGAACTAAGGATTAGATCCTTATAGTATGATATTGAAATTGAAGGATCTTCATAGATCTATCATTAGATCTTAGAAGTAATAATTGCAAATGATAACTCTTGGAGAGTACTGGCTATGGTCAAACAGACAGAGCCAGAACTTGCAAAAGGGCAATAAGCGCAAGGCGCCTCTTACTTCAACATCCCAGAAGGTCAAGGCTTGGCTGAAGGCTTCTAGGGATGTGAAAAGGGGCAAAGACGAAATCTTCACAGTCTTCTGGGAAGACAAATGACATATCCCAAGATGTCTGCCTAAACTATGGCAAACGGGGTCACTGGAAGCGTGACTGCCGTATCGAAAAGGCAGACATGAAGGAAATGAAGGCGGGCAAGGCTCCGACTTCATGTATGTTTGTTATAAACATGACCACTACTAGTTTTAAAATTGGATTTAGATATTGGGTGTGGTACATAAATATGTACTGATGTGTGGGATCTGCTAATAAGCAGGATACTGGCTTCAGATGAGATCAATTTGCGAGTCAGATTCGGGACGAGAGTCGCTATTTTTTGGCTGTGCAAACCTAAGTTTTGGAACTGCCCTTTGGGCATGTACCTAAATTAGAAAACTGTTATAATGTACCTAGTTTGACTAGAAACATTATCTCTATATCTAGTTTAAACCCTTGCGGGTATACCTTTATATTCTAGAACATTAAGTGTTTTGTATATAAATATGATATTGAGATATACACATTAGATGTGAATACATTATTTATATTTTGAATATAAATATAATCTCAACATATAACATGACAAACAAATAGCTCAAACTGAATTAATCAGATGAGACTTATTTGTGGCATTGTTGTCTAGGACACATTGACAAGACTTGTATATCCACACTTTCGAAGAGTGGGTACTAGGATGGATTTGATTCTAATTCAAATGATGTCTACGAATCTAGTTTATTAGGCAAAGTGCCTAAAATACCTTTTACTTGGTAAAAGTGTAATTGCCACCGCTCTGTTACCCCTCGTTCATAGTGACGTAAGTGGGCCCATATCTAGCTAGGCTAGAAGAGGATATGAATACTTCGTAACCTTTACGGATGTAGCATCGCGTTACGGTTGTGTGTTTCAAATGAAACACAAATTGGAAATTTTTGAGTAATTCAAAGAATTTCCACACGAAGTAGACAGACAAACTGGCTAAAGTATTAAATTGTCACCGTTATACCCGGGTGGAAAATACTTAAGCAATAAGTTTCTCTATTACCTGAAAGAGTATAGTATTCATTCACAGTGGATTTGCTTCGCTAATACTTGCGACAATCAGTATACTTTGGTTTTTGGTCATCCTGGGCTTTAACAGGTTCTGTGTACGCCTCTTTTGGGTATACTGAGAATCGTAGTGTATTGGGTGTGATGTCAAGATGAAAGTATCACTTCAGTCATATGGAGATGATGATCACGTAGGATACGGAACTAGTACTCTTAAGTACTGCAGTCATCGGGATAATATGACTAGGTCATGATTATCCGATTATAGAGACTAGTTACCAGAGATCTGATATGTGATTCGTACGGGGCAGACATAATTCCAGCCCCAGGCCTAGCATGTGATATCAGATACTGGATCATAATACACAATACTATGTATACTACGCCTGACATAGATTTTATATTCCTTAAAGAATATTTCTGGAGAATTGGGTAGGCATGGCGTTTTGCTGGAAGCCAACCATGTCTCGTAAATCGGTAGGAACATGGTATCGGGTACATACGTGTTCGGATAGTCTAACGACCGGATTTACTACCAACATATCCAGGGATCTTATAGGTCGCTTCCCGAAGATTCACCGATGACGTATGACTCTAACATAATTAATCTGGGATTAATTGGAGAGAGAAAATTAATCTAGGATTAATTACGGTGAGATTTTATCTGGGATAAAATTCAATTAGAAGAGAGAGAACGATTAATTCAGATTAATCGATAAATAATATATTTGATATATAAATGAAATAGATTTCGATACGAAATTAAAATTGGATTTTAATTCGGGCGAACGAATTAATTTAGAAATAATTCGCTAGTGACTTTTTATTATGTCGCAACGGAAAATTCGTTAATTCGAAATTAACGAACCCGAGCCCGTAATGTATTTATGGGCCCACTCGTATTTTGAATTAAAGTGGGGCCCACAAGTCACATCATAAGTCGCATCATTAGTCACCTTTTGTGATGGAAATCACATCACTTTGAGTGATGTGACATAAGTCACTTTTGGTGATGGAGGTGGTTGAGAGCATTAATTTCATTTTTGGCTCTCAATACTTTTTGTTTTTTGGTTTTGAATAAACCATTTTACAACTTTTGGTATTATACTTAGTAATTTTTTTTTAAACAAAAACACAAGTCACTCATCACTTTCTCTTCTCTCCTAATTCACGCCCAAGTGAACCATTTTTCCTCTCCCAAAATTTTCTTGGCTTGGCCGAAAATTTAAAGACTCCATTGGAAGATTTGTTGTAAATTTTTCAAGAGCTAGCACTCAAAGAGATCATACAAAGGTGTTAGGGAAACTTTCCCATTGAGCTTGGAATCAAAGATCAAAGCTTGAAGCTTGATACAACATTCAAAGAAAGCTTGGAGCATTTCAAAGGGAGCAAAGTTTTGTTGTCAACACATCCTCTCTTCCGATCATTGTAAGTATAATTCTGCTATACTTCCTTTTGTATTCACATTATTTCATGCTTTAAATGTTCTTGGGATGATCTTAGAGACCAACAACTTTACCACCTTTAGGTGAACTAGAATTGTTAATGAGACATTTCTAATTGGGATTCAAAAATGGTTTGTGATTAGATTCAAACAAATGCATATAAGTATTTAGAATACATATATGCTAATTTTAAAATATGTGTTGATAGTGGTTATGAAGTTAAAATTGGATTTTATATGTATTTGAAGTATTGAGAGAAAATTGGAAGTATTTAGTAATATTTTGAACCGAAAATATACAATCAGCACTGTCTGTGTCGAGACGTAGATCACTTCGCATCGCGATGCAATGACATTCTAGCAAACATGCTCTCGGTATTTTGGGTGGCGTCGCGACGCCTAAGCACTTGTGTCGTGACGCCTAGACCTAGTTCATACTAAAACTTATTTTTCTTCGTTCCGGAGTTTTCAGACTCCGTTTTGGTCCCTGTTTTTTCCTATGGACTCGAAATGCAATGTAGTTTTACATAAAAAAAAATATTTTTAAATACACCTATGCTAAATATTCATGGGTTAGACCCATTTCCGCTATGCGAGACAAACCTTAAGGGTTCCACAACTGTCTTAACAGAAGCTTCACCCACATCTTTCATGTAAAAGTTCTTGCAAATATTGGCTTTCACACTTTGCATCAATCCTATATCATTTCCAATGATAAGGATATCATCTACATATAAGACTAGGAAAACTGTCATGCTCTCACTCACTTTCTTATTAACACATTGTGGGAACACAGGAACTGGGCGACGCATACTGTCCCGGGCTCGCGGCCCTGTCGGGAGTACAGAATAGCCACGGGGGACTAAACCGGAGAATAATGGAGTCTCCACCCGGTGTGAACCGGGAAAATGAGATTTAAGGCCGCACTCACCCCTCGCAAGGGAAGACCTCAAACCGTTGGGTTCGGAATGGTCCCTTACTTATGCCACTTGTAATGAAAGGATTTATATAATAATTTAATCAGGCTTAAGTAACACTTATTTCTAAGAATATCATGCTTCTACATTCACACACATACATCAACAAGTTCATCTAAATTTATATGTAACACATATTCGAATTTACATACAGCCTATTTGCATGTAATATATGTCTCAAATTGCATACATAAGGATTATCATATGGCAAGCATACAAGTTAATTAACGCATTGGTGGACACAGAAGCGCAAACAAATAGCATTCTTACTAGCGTGCATATTAAGAAAAGATATTTAAGCGCATAACAGAAATAGACAACTAGAGGGGTAATACAAATGCATAACATAAAAAAGGGGTAACTATATGCTAAGATGGACATGTCGTAATGTGATGCAAGAGGATCTGTTTACCGTGTGCGTTCGTGCAGCGTTCGTAGCCCCGTTCGAACGGTAAATAGAAGGTTCTCGTTTGAGTAGCGTTTGTAAACGCGTTCGAACGGAAATGAAACAGAATGCTCACGTTCGTATGGCGTTTGTGAACGCGTTCGAACGGAAATGAAATAGAATGCTCACGTTAATATGGCGTTCGTGAACGTGTTTGAACGGAAATGAAACAGAGTACTCACATTCGTATGGCGTTCGTGAACGCGTTCGAACGGAAATGAGACCTGATGCATGATTGATAAGTGTGGTTTATACCCACTTATTATGGCATTCTCAGCTTATTATTTTGTTATAATTCGAGATATTTAATATGATTTATAATTTATTTTATGTTTTATTTATAGGAGCATTAATATATGGATCGGGGAATAATTGCACGTGTTTTGGGAAATTTCGGGAACACAAGACGAGCATAGGAGCTTTGACGAATCAACAGGCGCATGCGCCCATTAATCAAGTCAAAGGCGCCATGGCGCCAACACATTTGCCTATTAAAGGCGCCATGGTGCCTCTTTACTCAAAAAGCAATGGGCGCCACGGCGCCCATTCATAAAGCAACATGGGCGCCGCGGCGCCAGTTGAATTAAGTGTGAAGGCGCCGCGGCGCCTTCCCAAAACACAAACCCATACATTTTCCCGGAAGTTTAGCGCCGCGGCGCTGCGAGAAGACCTGACGCGTTTCAGGATTTAATTTTTAGGGTTTTCAATAATCCTAATGCTACCCAAAGACTCCCTGCCTCAACTATAAATATAACATTACATCCAACATTCAAGGGGAGGCTAATACAGAGCACAAAACACAGAAACACATATTTTTAGAGATCCAAGGAGAGGATTGAAGAGCGACAGGAGGAGATTAAGGCTGTGACATCCGAAAAGGAAGAGATTCAATTCGGGTTTTATCTTCTTATTTCTTTCTTAAAACTCTAATGATTTCCATTAGATTCGTGGCTTGATTATTTATTGTCTTATCTTTTGTCATGAATTTACTCCTTAATTCTGGAGAACGATTGTAATTGATGCTTGAACCTTGTATTTTGTTTATCAATTTTGTTATGAAGTTTTATTAATTTATTTATATTCTTTTGAGTTTAATGCTTCTTGATTGTTGGCCACAATTTGAGATGATGAATGTTTAGAATCTATCACTCGAGAGAGGGGATTTTGAATAGATCTAGAGAATATAACCTAGGATTTTATAGAGTTCGAGAGAATCTGTAGTCCTTTGAAGTCGTTAATATAGAATCACAAATCGTAATGAGTTGTTAACTATTGGATTTTTATAGAGATATCGAAGTCTATAGTTGATAATATTTTCACTCGGCACTCGAGAGAGGGAGTGAATATTTTAGGATCTTGACTTATAAATAATATAACTGAACAAAGATTAATTGGCATGAAAAATACATAGGAGACAGCTAGGTGAAATCAGGATCCAGAATCTCTATCGTATTAGTTCCTCCTATCTAAATATTTGTATATTTTATTTAATTATTAAAATCTTTATTATTTATTTTCTAAATAAAGTTAGGATTATCAACTGTAGTACTTAGTGCGAGTTAACGCAATCCCTGTGGGTTCGACACTCTTTCACTGATTTATACTAAAACTTGACACCGTACACTTGCGGTACAATATAAAATATCACAACAAGTTTTTGGCTCCGTTGCCGGGGATTGTTTGTTTAATTCACATTAATACTACTACCAAATAATTTTAGCTTTAATTTAGAATTTTTTTTTATTTATTTTATTTTATTTTTTTATATTTTTCGTACGAGGTGAGTTTGAAAAGAAGTAATGGCAGATCCTGTTGGTGCACTGATAGCTCAAGTATCGTCCCTCACGACTCGCCGAATGTGCAGTCCAGAATTTCCAATTGAGAGAAAATCTACATATCCTGGGGGACCATCTATGGATAAATCACCACAGCCTGCCAAGCTGTCTTTTTCATGTCATAAGAACCGGTGGATACCAAAGAAGAAAACAGATGAGATTACCCGGTTCACTACTTTTAAGCCACCATAACCATTTGGGTGGTTGCGTCTGGCTGAAGACGTTAAACTTAGCGCTAGCGGGGAGGCAACCCTTTCATTTCTTTTTATTTTCTTTACTTTTTATTTATTTATTTTATTGTGTGCTATTTATTTATTTGCATGTTATTTATGCAGGTAGCACGAGACACACAACGCCCGCGCAACCAAATTCCAACCAGCAAGAGTCTGATCAACTCCATGCACGGTAGTGTTGTTCCTCACTCTTGCTCTTGATATTTATCTTACATTGAGGACAATGCAAATTTTAAGTTTGGGGGTGTGTGCATGTTGCTTACTTGTTATTTAGTTGTTTAAATTTTGAAAAAAAAAAAAAAAAATTTAAGTCTTTGATAGTAAAGCATAAATCCTGTGATAATATTGGTTGTTTATTGGTGAAATTTTAGAAACGATAAGTGCCTAATTTACTTTTATCTGATGCCTTGAATAACTGATCTATGTTAGACTCGTAAGCACTTAAAAACAGGTTTTTAACAGTAAAACTTAAGTAGTTGACAAGGTGACTAGTTGAAGAAATTGCATGTCGATGAATGACCGTTTGCTTAGATATCTATCTTGATTTGCTAGTGTTATGAAGTATGGTATAGCTAAAAAGAAAAATGTCTCTAAAGAAAGAAAATAAACCACCTATAACCGATAAGCGTGAAGCTACCCATGGGCGAGTATTAAGACCACCATGAGGAGAAATGCTACCTTAAAGGGTAGGTGAGTTGAAAAAAAAAAGTGCAAAAATGAGACAAGAAAAAGAGACAAGAAAAGAAAAGAAAAATCATACCATACTGAGCACGAAATAAAGCAATTACAAAGCATAATTGAGATATCTAGGTTGGTTTGACCCATTGATTCTAATTTTTAAACGAAATCATTGAGTTAGCTTACTTAAGATCAAAGCTGTAAATGAACCTTTACACACACACACCGTGAGTCTAGCTTAGATAATTTATTCGAGAATTTGGATTCGAGTTGCAATTGCGTACTTTGAAGATTCTTTGATTTCATTTGTAAGCTTTCTTTGAGGATATATTTATGCGTAACTATCGAGACTATGTTTTGTTATTTTTTATTTTTGCATGATTGTGTGTGAATGACGTTTATGGGTATCGTCACTGTAAGCCCTCACGAGACTATAACTCGTCCACTAGGGCCGCCTAGGGGTTTAAAGGCTTGTTGCATATGCTAAATGCAATCGTGATCCCTACGAAAGTGGCTTAGTTAATTTAGTAATTTTTATTTGTTAATTTGAATTTAGTTTTTATTTTTATCTTTTGCTCGGGACTAGCAAAACCTTAAGTTTGGGGGTGTTTGATAAGTGTGGTTTATACCCACTTATTATGGCATTCTCAGCTTATTATTTGTTATAATTCGAGATATTTAATATGATTTATAATTTATTTTATGTTTTATTTATAGGAGCATTAATATATGGATCGGGGAATAATTGCACGTGTTTTGGGAAATTTCGGGAACACAAGACTAGCATAGGAGCTTTGACGAATCAACAGGCGCATGCGCCCATTAATCAAGTCAAAGGCGCCATGGCGCCAACACATTTGCCTATTAAAGGCGCCATGGCGCCTCTTTACTCAAAAAGCAATGGGCGCCGCGGCGCCCATTCATAAAGCAACATGGGCGCCGCGGCGCCAGTTGAATTAAGTGTGAAGGCGCCGCGCGCCTTCCCAAAACACAAACCCATACATTTTCCCGGAAGTTTAGCGCCGCGGCGCTGCGAGAAGACCTGACGCGTTTCATGATTTAATTTTTAGGGTTTTTAATAATCCTAATGCTACCCAAAGACTCCCTGCCTCAACTATAAATATAACATTACATCCAACATTCAAGGGGAGGCTAATACAGAGCACAAAACACAGAAACACATATTTTTAGAGATCCAAGGAGAGGATTGAAGAGCGACAGGAGGAGATTAAGGCTGTGACATCCGAAAAGGAAGAGATTCAATTCGGGTTTTATCTTCTTATTTCTTTCTTAAAACTCTAATGATTTCCATTAGATTCGTGGCTTGATTATTTATTGTCTTATCTTTTGTCATGAATTTACTCCTTAATTCTGGAGAACGATTGTAATTGATGCTTGAACCTTGTATTTTGTTTATCAATTTTGTTATGAAGTTTTATTAATTTATTTATATTCTTTTGAGTTTAATGCTTCTTGATTGTTGGCCACAATTTGAGATGATGAATGTTTAGAATCTATCACTCGAGAGAGGGGATTTTGAATAGATCTAGAGAATATAACCTAGGATTTTATAGAGTTCGAGAGAATCTGTAGTCCTTTGAAGTCGTTAATATAGAATCACAAATCGTAATGAGTTGTTAACTATTGGATTTTTATAGAGATATCGAAGTCTATAGTTGATAATATTTTCACTCGGCACTCGAGAGAGGGAGTGAATATTTTAGGATCTTGACTTATAAATAATATAACTGAACAAAGATTAATTGGCATGAAAAATACATAGGAGACAGCTAGGTGAAATCAGAATCCAGAATCTCTATCGTATTAGTTCCTCCTATCTAAATATTTGTATATTTTATTTAATTATTAAAATCTTTATTATTTATTTTCTAAATAAAGTTAGGATTATCAATTGTAGTACTTAGTGCGAGTTAACGCAATCCCTGTGGGTTCGACACTCTTTCACTGATTTATACTAAAACTTGACACCGTACACTTGCGGTACGATATAAAATATCACAACAATGATAAGGCAAAATGCGCGCGCGTTCAAGTTGCGTTCGTAGACGCGTTCGAACGGGGACATATCTGATGCATGAAATGGGACGCAATACATAAATGGCGAATAGTACAATGCGAGGCGCGGCAAAGCATCTTGGTAAAGGGCTTTAACCATTCCCCATAGGGGATCTTTCATTCCACTTACTAAGCCCATGTGCTCGATCGCATCATGCATACAAACATAAAGACAAACATATCAAACTAAGTATGCCCGATTGAACACATCCTACATCCAACCGAACACACATCAACCGGTGCGGCAAAGCATCGTGGTAAAGGGCTTTAACCCCTCCCCATTGGGGATCTTTCATTCCACTTACTAAGCCCATGCGCTCGATCGAGTCATGCATACAAAGAATTAAACACAATAATATCAAACTTAGTATGCCCGATTGAACGTATCTTGCATTCAACCGAACACACATCAACCGGCGCGGCAAAGCATCGTGGTAAAGGGCTTTAACCCCTCCCCATAGGGGATCTTTTATTCCACTTACTAAGCCCATGCGCTCGATTGAGTCATGCATACAAAGAATTAAACATAATAATATCAAACTTAGTATGCCCGATTGAACGTATCTTGCATTCAACCGAACACACATCAACCGGCGCGGCAAAGCATCGTGGTAAAGGGCTTTAACCCCTCCCCATAGGGGATCTTTTATTCCACTTACTAAGCCCATGCGCTCGATTGAATCATGCATAAATAAGCAACATGCAGAATTCAAGTGATGAAAAATAAATAAACCAAAGCAACACAAAGCAAAAGAAGGTGCCGTTTACTCAAGCGGTACGTGGAGTTGTGTCCCGAGTACAGATCATATTACCGTCCATTCGAAATCGGCTATGAAATTTATGTCCGGGTTTCCATCCGATATACCGCGAGAGTTGACATATCTCTCATTTCATCCCACAGCCACAACATACAACGTCTCATAATTCATGCAAATTTATTTACTCAAATGCCACAACATGCAACATGACAATCACACAAGCAATATTTAAGAAATAGTACAAAAGCGAGTGTAAAAGATACCCTCAGGTCTAACCTTTTAGCCAACTTTCAGGCTTGCGTTTCACGGACGTCGGAAGGGTACAACTCCTCAACTTCTCTGGTTCACTAGTTTAGCGTCCTAGCTCACTGCTTTGCTGTTTTGCTTGCGGTTTGAACTCCGTTCTGCTACTGTTCGGCCTCTGTTTTGCTGTTCACTGTTCAGGTCACCTGTTTTGACGTTTCAACGGACTGTTCCGAGTTTTTTGTGTGGGTTCTTTGTGCAGTTGTGTGTGATTATTTTAAAGATTATGAATGCAGTTTTTAAGTTACTGTTTTTAAGGTTTTTAGGGAATGTTTTAAGTGTATTTTTCTGTTGTTTTAGGGGTTAAATTACTGCTGTTTGGGCGTGACTTAAGGACTGGTTTGGGTCAGTTTTGGTGGGAAGGGGCTGCTGTTCGGGGGTACTTTAGTAGCTGTTTGGGGCGTGTTTGGGCTGTCGTTGGGGGTATATTTTTCGGTGATGTGTGGAGACTTAGGGGTTGCTATTTTCGGTGGTGATTAGGAGTTGTTTTGGTGGTTGGAGGGGGGTGAATGGCTATTGTGTTTTCGGTAATATGATAGTGTTTGAGGGTTTGTTGTTTTCGGTAATGTGAGGGTGGGGGTGAAGAGAGTTGTTTATTATTATGTGTATGAGCTAGGGGTTGGAAATTCTTTTCTTCTTTTTTCTTGTGATGGGCGTGAACTAGGGGTTGGAGGGCTTTGGTTAGGGGTTGTTTATATAGAGAAGGGTTAGGGCTTCACCTTGTCTCACAAGGAATGGATTTTGGCATTAAAATGAGGATTTGATTTGGTGTTGAGCAAGGAAAGTCAAAGATTGAGGGGGGACAAATCTTGGCTAGATTAGGAATACAAAATATTTAATTGGTTATGATTGATTTTAATTAGGCATGACATCTTTTTAATTTAGTATGTGATTTGTTTAGTTAGGAAGTTAATATATTTGATTTATCTTCATTAGGTATGACTATATTTTGTATTTTATTTAATTGGTAAATGGTTTAAATATTTTATGTAATGTTTAATGTTTAATTTAATTAGATTGGGATGTGTTTTATGGGCTTTGGGGAGCTAATTGGGCTGGGGTGCTAGGCTAGCAGCAAAACCAGAAACACCGACGCCGTTCGAACGCCAATTCGAACGCTACACGAACGTCCGCAATCTGCCTGACGTAACGAACGCAGCACTAACGAAGACAGTGAGCTTGTGACATGAACTTGATGACGTACTTATTTCGAATTTCCCCTTCCGACCTCCGCTTCCCGCAATATCCTTAGCTAAAAAGGTAGTGCCTCCAACTGAGACTCATTATCGGGTTTCACATGCGAAAATGCAATGCCTACACACCTGGTTCTTCTTCCTTCTTGATGAATCCAGATAATCTAATTATCTCATCAAAATATTAATTCCAGCTTCAGAATTCCTGTTTAAGTTCATAAATATATTTTTAGAGTTTATAAACAAAGTTACAAGTCTCACTGGATACGAACCCTCTGGTTGTTCCATATAGATATCCTCAATGAATCCATTTAGGAAAATGATTTTCACATCCATCTTCCATATCTCATAATCGTGATATGCAGCAATGACTAAAAGAATCCTAATGGATTTTAGCATGGCTATTGGTGAAAAAATTTCCTCATAGTCAATCACATGATGTTGAGTGTAACCTTTTGCTATCAGTCGGGCTTTAAAGGTTTCTACCTTTCCATCAGGCCCTCGATTCCTTTTGTAAACCCATTTACAACCAATGGCCATTTTCCCGAATCGATATCCAATATCGCCTGTTTATACGTAGTCGGATTTATTTCCTCCAAGAGGAGAACATCAAGGCTCACATCAGATGCTAAAAACAAATGATATTTCGTTGCTCAGAATCATAGATTTGATATCCCATGGAATTATCAGGATATCCAACGAACCTATATTTATACCCCTCCGGTGCTAGTTTATCTCGCTGCGTAACTCTAACGTATGCAGGATAACCCCAAATATTTAGATACCTAAGACTTAGATTTCTACCGAACCATATCTGATAGGGGGTCGTAGAAACAACTTTCCATGGAACCCTATTAAGTATGTGGGCAGCAGTAAGTAAAATGTAACCCCATAGGTAATAAGGAAGATCTATATGGCTCATTATAGATCGCACCGTATCCAATAAAGTACGATTTATACGCTCAGGCACACCATTGTGTTGAGGTGTTCCTGGTGGGCTATATTGGGCAAGAATTCCATTCTCCCTTAAATAATTTCTGAATTCTTCACTTATGTATTCACCACATCGATCTGATCTAAGGTACTTGATGAATTTACTGGTTTATTTTTCTACTTCGCTTCAGAATATTTTGAACTTGTCAAATATTTCCGATTTATATCTCATCAAATACACATATCCATATCTAGACTTATCATTCGTGATAGTCACGAAGTATGTTGAACCATCATGAGTGGCATGATTTAATAGACCATACACATTGCTGTGTATTAGCTCCAATAAATCTCCAGCACAGTGTCCAACACCAAGAAATGGGACAATTGTCATCTTTCCTTGGATACATGACTCAAAAATCGGATAAGGATCTAAGGTAAGATTTTCAATCAAATCATCCTTTACCAATTTGGATAGATGTCTAACACTTATATGGCCCAATCTCATATGTCATAATTCAGTATTATTTAATTCAGATTTCCTACTTGTATTTTCCTCTATATTAAAGAAATCTCTATATGTTTCCAAAATATAATGACCGTTAGATAAAGAGCATTCACATTTCAATAAATTTTCTTTATCATATAAAATAAATCTTCAACTTTAATGTTTATTTTATATCTTTCTTTATCTAATATTGGCAGTGATATTATTTTTCTGATAAGTGAGGGTATATAATAACAATTATGTAAACCTAATTTACATCCATTGAGGAGATCTAGAACAACCATTCATATGGCTTTAACATCCAATGTCTCATCATTGCAAACTCTAAGCTAGATCTCTCATTTATTCAGCCTTTTTTTAACCCTCATGACTTACAGAGAATTGTAAATATGAGTAGGAATGTCAATGTCTAACACCCGTCCACTTTTTCCATCTAAGGCTAATGAGATGTCAATAATAGGAAAAATACAAAGCGTACTTGATGGTCATATTTTTTCTTTTAGCTCTGGACAATTCTTCTTCCAGTGTCTAGACTTCTTACATTGTAGACATTGATCATGAGCTAGTTGCGGTTTTGCACCTTTGTGCTTCTTAGAGTTCTTCTTTGATATTTTCTTCTTCCCCATTTTGATTTTCTTTGACTTCCTATAATTATTTGAAAAGACAGCCCCACCAAGGAGGTACAAAGTGGGGTTCCCTTTTATCATATCATGCTTTGCCATGCATAACATGTTATAAAGTTCTTCATAGATGTCTTGCATTGAGTGCATATAGAAGTTGAATACAAAGTCAGCATAAGTTCCAGATAAAGAAGACAAAATCAAATTACGGCCCAACTGCTCATTAATCACAATGCCATTTCGTTCCAAGTATCGGATCTGGTCAATCATGTTCTAAACATGAATGTTGACAGCTCCTCCATCCTTGAATTCAGAACCGAACAATTCCTTAGACCTCTGATATATTTTTATTTCTTGATTTGCTTCGAACAACTACTTGAGTGTTTACATAATGCTCCAAGCATCCGGTATCTCTATGTATTGTCTCATCAAATCTGGAACCATCGATCCTAAGATATAGGATTGGATTCATCCTTCCATTTTGCAATAGTATCTCACTCTTCAAAAGTGGAGTCAGGATCGATTTCAACAGGTAATGGATTGATAGTTATGTATGTCAACTTTTCAAACTCCAAGACAAGGCGGATGTTCATTTCCCATTCGAAATAGTTCTCGGCTCCTTTTAGTTTATTAGAATCCAAAAGTCTCATCAATGGATTTGCGACAGCCATCTACAAGACAATAGTTTAAACAGTAGCAGAACATTTTTCATTTCAAAATAATAACACTAATTAATTATGGAATTTTAAATCTATTAGTACTCTCTCATTAATTTACGTAATTTTGTAATCTCCCTTAACATAAAAATAGAAAGTTGATAATCAAAATTTCATAGCGGGAAGTGGATCTCATGACATTTACTCCAGCCTCACACTAATGACGATCTTGTCCTTTATAAACTCATTGGGTAGACCTCTAAGGTCAACCACTTCATGTGACTCCTAGTTTGGTCCTGAACCGTTTCTTATCCTCACACTAATGATGATCTCGGATTAAGACGTGTTCCAGGTGTATACATGTCAATGTGCACTAATGAGCTTCGTATGTACACCCTCACACTAATGACGATATTAGGTGACTGCGTTAACTCATCACGCTACATCTAATATTTTATCGGAGCGACCTCAGTTCCTAGCACTTACACACACACACACACTAATGACGATATTAGATATAAGTAGTAAGAACCCATTCATCTCTGTATTGACAAGGCAGACTATCCAATAATGCTACAAAATTACTAATACTATTACTTAAAATAAAGTAATCACCTCATCATGAGAGATTTATGACAATCAAGTCATTAACATAATTAGGTCAAAATTTTAATTTGAAACATGCAATACATATACAATATGACTTATGCATAATTAACTTAAAATACAGAGGCATAGATTCAAATACATGTCAAACATGCAACATGTTTTGTGTGGTTAAGCCTTGCTCTGAAACCATTCTATTGGGGCAGTTATGGAACCCATAGGGTCAGATCAGTGCCCCGTGTAGCGGAAGTGGGTCTAACCCAATGATATCAGGGATAGGTGTATTTTAAAATATTTTAATGAAAACTACATTCCTATACGAGTCCATAGGAAAAACGAGGACCAAATCACAGTCCGAAAACTCCGGAATGGGAAAATGAAATTTTAATGTTCATCAGCCCTCGGAATCGCGATGCGGAGCCTTGGAAGTCGAGACGCTCCAAAGTACGATAGCAACTGTGAAAGCTGAATGTCTCGACGTCATGACGTGGAAGACTGGGATTCGCGACGCTCCTAGGTCTGATGCTAAGTGTTGTGACGCTCCCCTTGGTAGTGAGCATTTTTCAACTTCAAACCAATCTTAAACACTTCCAATTTTCTCCTATCATTTCAATACACCTTAAAACCAATTTTAACATTAAAACCAACCACAACACATATTATACAACTAACATACATGTATTTTAAATACATATATGTATTTGTTTGAATCATAACACAAACCAATTTATAATCCCACTATGAAATGTCTCATGAACAATTATAGTTCACCAAAAGGTAGTCAAGTGATTCTAGAATGGTAGCCATAACTCTAAGCTTTAATCTAGAGTTCCAAAATCTTATTAATTGTTCCAAGTCAAACATTAACATCTATGACCTAATTAACAAGCATATTGTGTTTATACTTCTAAAGCATCCTAACACAATTTATTATCCTGATTTGAACTTTAAGCTATGTAATCATGCATCCAATACATAATCCATCACTATATTTCTCACTAATGAAAAACTCACTACTAAAGAACATAGCTTAAGAGAAGTTCAAACTTACCTAGTAAGCTTGGTGAAAAGATCCAATCTCATTCTCTTTGTTGAAATGGTTGAAGAACTTCCAAGATTTGCAAGCTTGCCTCCAAAATCAAATCTTGATTCCAATGCTAGCAAGCTTCACTCCAAGATCCAATCTTGATTTCTCATAAATGAGACCTCACAAAGCTTCTCTAAACACTTCTCTAACTTAGGATAATTTCTCCAATAATTTCTAGTATTTAGCTTTCTTAAGCTTAATTAAAACCTTCATAAAGCTTGCTATTTATAGAAAAACTTAGGCAATTTCTAATTAATAAAAGTTATAATCAACTTTTATGTGAGCTTAATCTAATATGTCCAAATATATATAATTAGTTGTGACTAATCGCCATTGTCTACCACTTTGATTTAATCTAACTAAATCAAGATAAGGATTAGAAAATGGATTAGTTCAATGTTTGCCACTTTGATTTAATTCAATTAAATCAAGCCAATACACCTATAATTACATACTTGCAATTACCATAATATCCTCAAATAGTAGAAATAATTATGAAATTACGACAAAGCCCTTTTGTAAATATTGAAATAATCCAATTATTCCAATTAGGTCAAAGTAAATAATCAATGTTATCCAATAACACTTGATTATCTAAGTTGATAATTATAATATCAAAAATTATCTTTTATCAAAATTAATTGACTACCCAAGTGCTCAATGAGTACACTTCATATTGGGACTCTCTAAGTTCAGACACATTCTTCATATAAGCCTAGCTAATATGTACGCAATTCAGCCACCTCTGAATTTATAAAGAACACGAATGACCTTTCGGAACTATACAAGTCGAGGTCATCACATATATTTAATAATCCCTCCGACGTAGGCTATCCGAGTTGTGCTTAGGAAACATAGAATACACCGTCAAGTTTCCGAGGCACAAAACTCATGTGGACATGTCCACGAATCTTTACAACTGATGCGATCCACCCTAGGTGATCGACTTTGGCCAAAATTTTAAGAATCGTGACTTACTTACTTGGATACCTAAACCCATTTATCGTACACATACGGGCCGACAGATTCTATCGTGATTCGCACTTGATTATTGAGTGAATCGGTCCACACCCAATGAACATTTAGAGGCCAGACCATGAAAGGTTTTAAACATACAAGACATCAAAGTGTGGAGGATCTCACATAAAATCAATGTTATACTATAGTCAAAGGATCACATATGCTACTCGACTCGAGGAAATTCCTATTGACGGTGGTATGTACTTCCAACTATTAGGAATCACATGTGAGTTATTCAGTATCCGGTCCAACCAATACCCACATGTCTATACGAGCTTCCAAAGCTCATGGTACATTGGGTTAAACCATTAGAACTCCAATTTCAAAATACGACATGTGCTAGTCTTCTAAGTTATAGGAATTTGATCGTATTCCAAAATCAATGACTATGAATATTTACTTTAAGAATAGTTTACAATAGTAATATTTATCCCAATGTCGGACCACCTAGTGTCCAGTATTAATACAAGACTATTCTAAGGTCGATGTCATTCTTAGCATATTTATACATCAATCTAATACGCATAATGACAATACCATTAATAAGGTATGAAATAAAAATATAGTTATTTTATTAATAAATTATAAAATGTACAATACATTATTCGAATTGATGCTCCAAGCACCAACTCCAATAACTTCTCATAGAATTTTTTCCTCAAACTCTAAGAAATCTAGTTCAATACATAAAATCAAATCAGTATTTGGCTTCAGGAAGCAAACATTAAAATATCATATAATCGAGATACTTACGAATATGCTTGCTAAGACGTGAGAGATGCGATAAGATCGATGATCCAGTCTTCTCCATGTACATAACACCTTCAATAGAGGGGCGAGTCTCCACTTCCTAAACTCCATCTTAGGCACAATAACCTTGTGAAACAGCGAAATGAACCTTTTTCCTTCATGGCCTTAGACCAGATAGTACCCTTTAAGCCCATATTTGAGGGAGTACAGAGAGACAAAAGACGTGCCCATCTACCAACAGCATATTTAGGGCACTACAACTTGTAACCCCAATAGTATTCAAGGTTCTTCAATGGTGAAACCGTGAAACATTCAACACCGACAGAAACTTCTGGATAAGGGGGTGAAGAAGGAAACATAAAAATTAAACTTCTTGTCTGAACAAAAAGATTTCATCTTAACCAATATTTTGGGGATTATATAGATCCCCATGATATTCTTCAACCTTCACGTCGTCGGGCACCTTCAATGGATGGGCGAGTCCCCACTCTTTGAACTCCATCTCAAGCACAAAAGCCTTATGGAACAGCGGAATGAACTTTTTTTCCTTCAAGGTCTGGGACCGGATGATACCCTATAAGCACATATTTAATGGAGTACATAGAGAGGAAGTCAAAGAGACAAAAGAAGTGCATGTCTACCAACAGCATGTTGACGGCACCTATTGCCTGTAACCCCAAAATTATTGAAAGGTTCATCTGCAATGGTACAATATTCATCATCGACAGGAACTCCAAGATAAGAGGGTGAAAATGGAAGCACAAGAATTGAACTTGCTGCCTGAACAATAAGATTTCATCTTGTTGGACAATTATCACCCATAGCATCACTATTTGTACAGAACATGGTGTTGTTGTACAAATTAACTATGTGATAAAGGAAATTGCTCTTTTATCATTTGTAATTGGATTACCGGGATATATAAATGATAAAAGTCCATATGATTAGTACCGGATTAATAAGATATGAGACAGTATTAATCCACTGAGGTTTAATCATTAAAATATCCCTAGTCGTAGTATTATCAAGATTGGACATCGATAATGCGGAATAGACTAGTATTGCACTTGTGCATGTTTTGGGAGCATAACGGCATAGTTCTCATATATTTGGGTATTGGATACTCATGCAAGTGTGATAAGAGGTTGTGTTTACCGATGGTACGAAAACAGCTTCGCTCTGGATAGACCCCTCGGAATTTCATTGGTAGTATGACTATGTGTCTATGGAAGTCTGAATCAGGGTAGGTGTATTTGGTCTTAACCTGATACTTGCATCGCTAATACTTGCGACAATCAATATACTTTGGTTTTGGTCGTCCAGGGCTTTAACAGGTTTTGTGTACGCCTCTACTGGGTATATTGAGAATCGCAGTGGATTGGGTGTGATGTCAAGATGGAAATATCACTTCAGTCATATGGAGATGATGATCACGTAGGATAAGGAACTGGTTCTCTTATATGCTGCAGCTATCGGGATAATATGACTAGGTCATGTTTATCCAATTATAGAGACTAGTTACCAAAGATCCGATATGTGCTTCGTGCGGGGCAGAAACTATTCCAGCCCTAGGCCTAGCATATGACATCTGATACTGGATCGCAATACGCAATACTACGTATACTACGCCTGATACAGATTATATATTCCTGTAAGAATACTTCTGGAGAATTGGGTAGGCACGGTGCTTTGCTAGAAGCCAACCATGTCTTGTAAATCGGTAAAAATGTAGTACGAGGTACGTACGTGTTCGGATAGTCCGAAGACCGGATTTACTGCCAACATATCCAGGGATCTCATGGGTAGCTTCCCGAAGATTCACCGATGACGTATGACTGGCACATTATTAAACTGGGATTAATTATAAGAGAGAGAAAATTAATCTAGGATTAATTACGGAGAAATTTTATTTAGGATAAAATACTATTGAAAGAGAGAGAACGATTAATTTGGAATTAATCGATAAAATAATATATTTGATATATTATACGAAATTAGATTTTGACGCGGAATTAAAATCAGATTTTAATTCGGGCGAACGATTTAATTTAGAATTAATTCGCTAGCGACGTGAATAATAATTTTGCTAGGCATAATTTTTTAATTAAATTTGATTTAATTACGTCGCAACGGAAAATTCGTTAATTCGGAATTAGCGAACCCGAGCCCGGGAGTGTTTGCGGACCCACTCGGATTTTGAATCAAGTAGGGCCCACAAGTCACATCACGCGTCACATCATTAGTCACTCAAGTGATGGAAGTCTTGTCACTTTTTGGTGATTGACATCTTGTCACTCTTTGATTGATGTGAGTTGTTGAAGGCTTTAATGCCTTGTACCAATCTTTTGGAAATTTTGGTAAATGGTATTTTGTTTTGGAAATCAAAATAACATAACACAATTTTTCATTCTCTCTTTCCTCTCCTCCATGGCCGAATGGCCTCCTTCATTTTTCTCTCAAAATGCCGTGAGCCTTGGGCTCATTTTCTTCTTGATTTTGTTTCAAAATCAAAAATGCTAGCACATCCAAGGAATCATTCAAAGGTGATAGGGAAACCAACTCTTGAGCATGGAATCATTCACAAAGCTTGGAGCTTGAAGATCAAAGCAAAGGGGCTTTGCCGAATCACACAAGGAGGAAAAGCTTGGAGCAGATTTTTTTTGTGTTCATCGCATCCAAAAGCCGATCAAAGTGAATATTTCTACTATTTTACTTTGTTGTATTCGCACATTTCATTGCTTAATTGATCTTGGTTTGACCTAGAAAACCCAACAATGGTATCAGAGCGGTTATTAAGCCTGAAATTGAATTATGGTTTATATACTAAAATTTGGGTAAAATTGATTTGAGCATGATTTGATAAAATTGATTGTTTGAGTATGCTTGAATGATGATAACTTAGATTTATGCATGATCAATTTGATGAAAATTGAATTGGATTAATTTTTTCCCAAAAATTTGGCTTGGCCGAATTGATGATATGCCCTAAAGTCATGGTAATTTTCTTTTTTGATCATTGGATGAGTTGAAAGACATGGGATAAATTGATTTATGATTTAATTGGATTGAAATCGAAATCGGATTTAAAAATCCCTACAATTGTCGTGACATCAAAAGTGTAATTATTTAATTTGGAATTAAATAAAGAATTAGTATTGAATACAAATTAAATTAGATTTAATATTATAGTTTAATATAATTCAAGAATACGTACTTTGAGTACTTATTCTTAAATGAGTTGGACTCGCGCAAATCAAATCGTTGTTTGAACATTGGATGGTCATTAATTAAAGATTAATTAATTGGATTAGATTGATTGATAACATGCTTTGTGTGAATACATGGATGTGATGTATGAATAATGTATATCGGATGGATATTAGATGGGTGAGGGCAATTTTGGAAATTGTTGTAATAAATTAGAATTTATTAAATTGGACCTGCGTGTCCAGCCTATTACCTCTTGATTCTTTATATTTCTCTTCTCACTTATTCCCCTCAATGTAAATGAGGTTTCTTTAGAAGTGTTATGTAATTGGGTAGAAGTAAGATTTGTGCTAGCGGGAGAGAGGAAATGGAAAGATTTGTTCTAGGAACAAAATGTTTTAAATATCCAGCCGCATATCATTATTAATTTATTTATCGCGCCTTATTATGCTTTTAGCATGCATGTTTAAGGGTGTATGATGAGACCTAATCAAATATAATTAATTGGTTGCCAATTACGCGAAAAACCCTCAATAAATATTAAGCGTTTTTCCTTCCATTGAATGATTCATTCTCAAGATCCAAGATTGGCACTGGTTTGTTGGCCAAAGTCAAGACCTTTGTCCATCGCGGATGTGTTTGAATCATGAAGGCTTTGTTTCATATCGCATGTCTTGTCCAAGTTGTGATTTGTTGGCCAAAGTCAAGATCACTTCTTGTCCATCGACATCGATTACGAAGCTTTCCAAGGTCAATGGGTCTCGCTTAACTGGAATCATTAAGTTTGTTGTGCCCAAGCCAATGCTTAGTTGATTCAGAGGAAAAAGGTTAGGGAATATATCGGATATATTGGCATATATTAGATATGTGTTCGGACTTGGATGTCCACCTACTGGATCTAGGAATTGGATGCGATCCAATTGCTCTTAGAGATCTACGTAGTTAAATATCATACAGCTTGTTGGCCAAAGTCAAGGTTGTGTGTTATTTAACGGGATCCTATCCCACTAGGAAACACGGTTTCCCGAGTACTCGATAGAGGGTTAGAGGAAGGCAAGTATTAATTTTCAATTTCGTTTAAATACTTGCCAATACGCGCTCATTTCAATTTTTCGTCATTAATTTAAATATATATTAGTTGGACTAATATTTAATCGTTGTTTTAATTAAACAGTTAGATTGTATTCAAACTACTTCAAATAATGGTTGATTATATAATTGGATTATAGTAATCAATATATTTGAATTTAAATAATCAAATTATAGTTGATTATATAGTTAGACTATAGTAATCATTATATTTAATTGTACCCGAAATCGTTGATTGGATAGTTGGACTATTGAAATCAAGATAACTGAAAGATTAGCGTTTAAAACATAATCCTAGGAGAAAATGTCCTTAAACGGCTCCAATTTTCAGATTGGGAATAAAACTTGAGGATAGTCCTGGGAACTAAGAAGTTACTTTATTTGATAGAGAAACCTCTTGGGCCTGAGCCCGAAGTTAAGTAAATAGTGGAGCATGAGTTTTGGATGACTCATGGTGATGATAAATTTAGTACTCAATCCTTTATGCTTACCGCAATAACTCTTTAATTTCGTCGTCAAAATTAAGGATTAGATCATTGTACCATGATGATGAAATTAAAGATCTTCATATATCTATTCTTAGATCTTAGAAGTACAAATTGCATAAGAAGCTCTTTAGCTCGTGTATGTCAGAGGGTACATCTGTCGAGCACTAGGTGTCGCAGATGATTGCTGACATCGATCAGCTAGGTTAGCTGGGCATTACCTACGTGGCCGAGACTACCAAAGATTTGATCTTATAGTCTCTACCCAAAAGCTGGGCAAGTTCATTATGAACCAAGAGTAAACTCTTGGAGAGTTGATGGCTATGCTCAATGAGGCAGAGCCAGAGCTTCTAAAAGGGGCAAAGGCAAAATCATCACAGTCTTCTAGGAAGACAAAGGACATATCCCAAGATGTCTGCCTAAACTGTGGCAAACGGGGTCATTGGAAGCGTGACTGTCGTATGGACAAGGCAGACATGAAGGAAGTAATGGCGGGGCAAGGCTCCGGCTTCAAGTATGTTTGTCATAAACATGTTCACTATTAGTTTCAAAATTGGATTTTGATACTAGATGTGGTACATAGATATGTACTGATGTGCAGAATCTGCTGATTAGCAGGAGACTGACTTCAATTGAGATCAACCTGCGAATCACAAACGGGACGAGAGTCGCTGTTTTAACCGTAGAAACCTAAGTTTATGAACTACCATATGGGTATGTACTTAAATTAGGAAACTGTTATAATGTACCTAGTTTGACTAGAAACATTATCTCTATATCTAAGTTTAACCCGTTGCGGGTATACCTTTATATTCTAGAACACTAAAGTGTTTTATTTTATAAAGATGATATTGAGATAAACACATTAGATGTGAATAACAGTATTTATATTTTGAATATAAATGAATCTCAAACGTATAACATGACAAACAAATAGCTCAAACTGAACTAATCAGATGAGACTTATAAGTGGCATTGTAGTCTGGGACACATTAACAAGACTTGAATATCCACACTTTCGAAGAGTGCGTACTAGGATAGATTTGATTCTAATCAAATGAATGTCTACGAATCTAGTTTATTGGGCAAAGTGCCTAAAATACCTTTTACTTGGTAAAAGTGCAAGTGTCATCGATCTGTTAGCCCTCGTTCATAATGACATAAGTGGGCCTATGACTAGCTAGGCTAGAAGTGGATATGAACGCTTCGTAACCTTTACGGATGTGGCATCACGTTATGGTTATGTGTTTCTTATGAAATATGAATCGGAAACTTTTGATAAAATCAAAGAGTTTCGACACGAAGTAAACTGACAGATCGGCTAAAGTATAAAACCGTCACAGTTAGACCGTAGTGGAAAATACTTAAGCGATAAATTTCTCAATATAGACTCTTCCCGGAACACCTCAATTTGACGGTGTGTCGGATCAGATAAACCAAACTTTGTTGGACATGGTAAGGTTAATTATGAGTCGCTCTGAGCTACCATTTTCCTTCTAGGGATATGCATTAAACAGTGCAATACTTATTTTGAATAAGGTTCCATGAAAATCTGTTAGACAGACTTCATATTAGATATGAACAGGAAAGAAACAGGGTTTTCTCATTCCTGAAGAATTGGGTATGCTAGGCATATGTTTGGATGATACCAAACTAGAACCCAAATTGGATAGATGTCTAATTTGTAATTGGTTATCCTAGGGAATGTTGGTTTCTAATTAGGTCCCAAGAATCATCAAACAAGCATGAAACAAGTGAATACAACAAAGGAGAATGGCAGAAACATACTCACAATGATCGGTTCTTGCAACGCGATAAACACAAGCCTTCAAGCTCCCTCAAAGGTCACGGCAGTAGCTTCCCTTGGCAGTGGACTGCTCGGTTTTGGTCTCTTTGGCTCCTCCAAGATTCAGCCATTGATGACCTCCTTTGAAGCTCCAAGCTTCAAGCTTCCAAGCTCACGAAATCGGTACCCTATCACCTTAGGAAGACTCCATGTGTGCTAGCACTTAGATTTTGCAACAAAATCGTCACATTTCTTCTCCTTGTTGCTCGGCAGAACCAGAGAAATGAAGAAGAAAATGGCTCCAAGCCGAGAGAGAAGAAGAGGGAAAATGGTTTTCCTAGAAATCATGAAAGTGGAGAGAGAGAAATGAAAAGTGTATTTGGTTTTATTTTATTTCCAAAATTAATAAACCATTTACCTTTTTCAATTTGAAAAAAGTCAAAAGCAAAAACAATTAATGTTTTTCAATCAACTCACATCAACTCACATCAATCAATCAATCAATTGTCACATCACTCAAAGTGACATGTGATTTGACGCTTGATGTGACTAATGATTTGACGCTTGATTTGACTTGCGTACCGTACTCAAATTCGAAATACGAATGCGCTCAAAAATAATCCCGGGCTCGGGTTCGCTAATTCCAAATTAACGAATTTTCCGTTGCGACGCAATTAAACGATTACGCCTAGCGAAATCACTATTCACATCGCAAACGAATTAATTCTAAATTAACTCGTTCGCCCGAATTAAAATCTAATTTCAATTCCGCGTCGAAATCCAATTTCGCATAATATATCGAATATATTATTTTATCGATTAATTCTAAATTAATCGTTCTCTCTTTAATTAATATTTTATCCCAGATAAAATATCTCCGCAATTAATCCCAGATTAATTAAAGTGCGAGTCATACATCATCGGTGAATCTTCGGGAAGCGACCCATGAGATCCCCGGATATGTTGGCAGTAAATACGGTAGTCGGACTATCCGAACACGTAAGTACCAAGTACTACATTTATACCGATTTACAAGACAAGGTTGGCTTCTAGCAAAGCGCCATGCCTACCCAATTCTCCAGAAATATCCTTACAGGAATAAATGATCTATATCAAGCGTAGTATACCGTAGTATTGTGTATGTCGATCCAGTATCGGATGTCCACGTGCTAGGCCTGGGGCTGGAATTGTGTCTGCCCCGTACGAAGCACATATCGGATGTCTGGCAACTAGTCTCTATAATCGAATATACATGACCTAGTCATAATATCCCGATAGCTCGAGCATTTAAGAGAACGAGTTCCGTATCCTATGTGACCATCATCTCCATATGACTGGAGTGATACTTCCGTCTTAACATCACACCCAATACACTACGATTCTCATATACCCAGCATTGGCGTACACATAACCTGTTAAAGTCCTGGACGACCGCAACCAAAGTATATTGATTGTCGCAAGTATTAACGGTGCAAGTCTCAGGTTAAGACCAAATACACCTACCCTGATTGCAGACTCCCATAGACACATAGTCATACTACCAATGGTATTCTGCACGGGTCTATCCAGAGCGAAGCTGTTTCCTGTACCATTGGTAAAACACAACCTCCTATTACACTTACGTGAGTATCCTATACCCAATATATGAGAACTATTCAGTTGTGCCCTCACAACGCGCACAAGTGTAATATTAGTCTTTTACGCATTTATCGATGTCCAATCTCGATAATACTCTGACTAGGGATATTTAATGATTTATCCTTCGTGGACTGATATTGTCTCATATCATTCTCAGTCCAGGAACAAATCATAGGGACCTCCTATCATTTATATATCTTGGTGATCTAATCACAAATGCTAAGAGTGCAATCTCATTTGTCACATAGTTAATTTGTACAACAACACCGTGATATGTACAAATAGTGACGCTATGGATCATAATTGTCCAACAGGGAAACCAAAGTATAGTACTTATACAACTCACAAGAGAACAATGTAATTGTTGCTGTCCATGTGGTTTTCCTAAGAGGAATACCTATATGCAGTGGTAAGTGGGAGGAAAGTAAAACTCGATGAAAATCAGAGTAATACTGTTCCAGGCACCGATTCCTTAATGGAACACAAACAGTTCATCAGGGATGAAACTGTACCACAATCTTAGAAAACACAAGAACCGCGTAAGTCGGAGAGAGTCAGAAAACAACCTGGGAGGTATGGGTTTCTGATCTCACCTCATGAAGATGTCAATCTTATTGAGGAATACGAACTGACTACGTATGAGGAAGTGATACAAGATATCGACTCCCTATTATGGCAAAGTGCCATGATGTCCGAAATGGATTCCATGTATACCAACCAAGTTTGGACACTGGTTGTTGTACCGGAAGGCATTGTGCCTATTGGTACTATTTGAGTCTTCAAGGAAGACATACATGGATGGCAACATACCAACGTACAAAGCTAGGCTTGTAGCGAAAAGGTATCATTATCAACATTGTGTCGATTACGACGAAACCTTTTAACTCGTTGTTATGGTTGAATCCATTTGGACAATGCTTGTTAATGCTGCATGTTTCATTTATGAAATATGGCAGCTGAACGTCAAAATCGCTTTCCTTAAACGGAAATGTTTTGGAGGATGTTTACAACATCTTGACGGTTTTGTTGTACCAAAACGAGCAAACAAGGTTTGCAAGTTATTCGATCCATTTTTGAATTGAAGCAAGCATTGCGTTCTTGGAACTATCGTTTTGATGTAATCATTATGGTATATGATTTAATTAAAAACGAAAATGATTCTTGTGTATATAAGAAGGTTAGTGGGAGCGCACTGACAATGATTGTCCTAAACAATGATGATATATCATTTCTTGGAAATGATATTTGATGAGCGGAAAATATATCAATATTTACCGCCCCTTTAACTTAATATTTTGTTTAGTTTCTCGGGTTTGATGAATGTTTTGATGTGTTTTAGTTTATTTTGCAGATAAAATAATATCGGGTCTCAATGAAATCATTTAGGATGAAATATGGGTCAAATAAGGGCAATTACTGGACTTGATATATTAATTTTGGAGATTGGAAACTTGAAAGGGCGTTTTGACGAAGTGCAGTTTTGGAAATTCCAGTTTTGCGTATCTGTCGTATTTTGAGCATAACTATTTACTCAGATATCGGATTGAGCTGATTCAAGTGCCAGATTAAAGAAGACTCAAAGTTCTACAACTTTCAAAGAGAAAATATTTTCTAATTCTGAAGATTTCATGATCGAAATGGATGAACCATCCAGAAGTGTGTGGAGTGTAATTATTAAAAGTCATTATCAATCATTTTCAAAGCAAAATATTAATTAATTAATAATTAATAAAAATTATCAAATCAACACCAAACAAGATAAGCAATTAGTGAGCAATTATGGATTTGGTGGAGTAATTAGTGGAGAAATTAATAATGGATTTGGTGGAGAATTTGATGGATGATTTGATGGTGGCAAAATTTTGCCTATAAATACCAAGCCATTTCATTTGTAAAATTCATACTTTCTTCTTTGAAATTCTTAATGAATAAATAAGAAGATTGTATCTAGTTTGTTTATTTTTAGTTTTCAGTAATTAATTTTCAGTTTCGCACTTTCTTTTCTTTACTTTTCAGTTTTTACTTTCCGCAATTTACTTTTACGCACAGTACTTTTCTTTCTTTAATTTTCAGTTTTTACTTTTCAGTAATGATGAGGTAATTTCCCAAGCTAGGGTGAAAGGTAATTCTTTTACTGTTACTATTTAGATTAATCTCCCTTAAAAATAATATATTCACTATTTAAAATACTGATTAATAAAGGATACCGCTATATGGTCGGTTGGCAATTCAATTTAATCTGGTTTAAACCTGACTAATCAAGGATACCGCCAGATTGGTCGGTTGGTAAATTTATTTCGCCTTTATGGCTGGATTATGGACAAATATTACCGCCTATATGGCTGGTTGGACTTAATTTGACTTAATCAGGATACCGCCAGATTGGTCGGTTGGTACAATAATATCACAAGTTTATATATTATTTTATGGGAGATATCTAAATTAGTAGTAGTAAAAGTAATTCCTTTACCTTAGCATTTTATTTTATTGTAATTTACTTTTCAGATTTTACTTTACCGCAATTACTTTCAAGCATTTTCATTTTATGTCTTTTACTTTTAAGTTTTTATTAGCCCTAGTTATGTGTGGTAACTAAATTAGTTATCTGGGGTTGTGATGAATTTCAATATCACCGGTTATAAGGGGTTAAATTATGGTTTGGGTAATATAAAGGTTTATTTATTGAGCCTTAATCTTAATGCTTTTTATAACTGGCCATTAATAAATTTGATTAGGTAAACTTAAAATGAACTAGACATAGGGATTTTAAGTTTAAAACCTTAGACTCAATAGCCCACGATCTCCCTTGAGGATAGATAAACCTTTAATAGATTTCCTTACAGGATAGACATATACTTTTCGGGCGGGGGTACCCATAATTGGACCTTAAACATAATGAATCCAGATAATTTGGTTGACATAGACATATGGTTCAATTGGGTTAAACTGGGTATTTGTGTCTGACCATCGACAGAGGCTTACACATAATTTAGTGTTCCAGGTTAATAAATCAATATATTACCCAACTTTAAGATAACCACTTCATCTTTAAAATGATATTGGAAGAAATCACACCCTAGATAGTTTTTAATATTAAATTTTCTTAAAATCTACTTTCGAACAATGTTATTTACTTGTTTTTAAATTTAGAATCGTCACCATTTCAAATCAAAACAAAAACCTGTTAGATACTAGTAATCATTTGACCTCATAAAATTAATATTTAGATATTAAGTCCTCGTGGGATCGATATTTTATACTACTTGAACGATACGTGCGCTTGCGTTATACGTGTGTGTTTACGCCGGTCAATATTCCCATAATACAATCGGTGAAAGCTTGGCTTTCATGAAAATTCTCCATAGATTACTTGGGAGAGACAACCTTTATTCTAGGAATAAGGATCTACTAGGATAGATCTAAAAGTTGTTGGCACTCTCTGAGAACTCGTACATTGAAATAAATGTACGCGACCTGGTGTCTCATATGCTTTGAGCATATGTAGTCACAATCAGGCCAATGCAAGTGATAGTCACTGGATTGATGTTAAGAACATCCTTAAGTATCTTAGATGAACTAAGGATGCTTTCTTAAGCTATGGAGAAAGAGAACTTGAAGTGACTGGGTTCACTGTTGCAAGTTTCCTAACCGATAAAAATGATTATAAGTCGTAATAAGGATACTATATAGTTGAATAACGGAACAGTGAGCTGGAAATCTTCCAAGCAAGATATTGTTGCTGAATAAACAACAAAAGTGAAATATTGCTGCAACTGAGGCAGCAATAGAAGCGATTTGGATCTATAATAATCCTAATAAGATTAGGTGTAGTTCTGTTAGCAGCTGAGCTAGGCTACAGCACAGGCTAAAGAATTAATGGTCTCATCAACGATCCAAATATATACTTCAACTATTCATCTGATTCGTTCGGATCATACATCGTGGCGATGTGATGATCGAATAAATCTCATCAGATGATAACTTTGTAAATCCGCTGACGAAAGCAGTTTCTCAGCAGAAGTTTGAGCGACCAGTGCATAGTTCAAGTGTAGAACACTTGAGTGATTGGCTATAGGCCAAGTGGGAGATTGTTGGACAATTATGACCCATAGCATCACTATTTGTACAGAACATGATCTTGTTGTAAAAATTAACTATGTGACAAAGGAAATTGCTCTTTTATCATTTGTAATTGGATTACCGGGATATATAAATGATAAAAGTCCATATGATTAGTACCAGATTAATAAGACATGGGACAGTATTAATCCACTGAGGTTTAATCATTAAAATATCTCTAGTCGTAGTATTATCGAGATTGGACATCGATAATGCGGAATAGACTAGTATTGCACTTGTGCGTGTTATGGGAGCATAACGGCATAGTTCTCATATAGTTGGGTATTGCATACTCATGCAAGTGTGATAGGAGGTTGTGTTTACCGATGGTACGGAAACAGCTTCGCTCTGGATAGACCCCTCAGAATTCTATTGGTAGTATGACTATGTGTCTATGGAAGTCCGAATCAGGGTATGTGTATTTGGTCTTAACCTGAGACTTGCATCGCTAATACTTGCGACAATCAATATACTTTGGTTTTGGTCATCCAGGGCTTTAACAGGTTCTGTGTACGCCTCTTCTAGGTATATTGAGAATCGTAGTGTATTGGGTGTGATGTCAAGATGGAAGTATCACTTCAGTCATTTGGAGATGATGATCACGTAGGATAAGGAATTGGTACTCTTGTATGCTGCAGCTATCGGGATAATATGACTAGGTCATGTTTATCCGATTATAGAGATTAGTTACCAGAGATCCGATATGTGCTTCGTACGGGGCAGATACTATTCCAGCCTCAGGACTAGCATTTGACATCTGATACTGGATCGCAATATGCAATACTACGTATACTACGCCTGATACATATTATATATTCCTTTAAGAATATTTCTGGAGAATTAGGTAGGCACGGTGTTTTGCTAGAAGCCAACCATGTCTTGTAAATCGGTAAAAATATAGTACGAGGTACGTACGTGTTCGGATAGTCCGACGACCGGATTTACTGCCAACATATCCAGGGATCTCATGGGTCACTTCCCAAAGATTCACCGATGACGTATGACTCGCACATAATTAATCTGGGATTAATTATAAGAAAGAGAAAATTAATCTAGGATTAATTGTGGAGAAATTTTATTTGGGATAAAATACTATTTAAAGAGAGAGAACGATTAATTTGGAATTAATCGATAAAATAATATATTCAATATATTATACGAAATTAGATTTTGACACGAAATTAAAATCGAATTTTAATTCGGGCGAACTAGTTAATTTAGAATTAATTCGCTAGCGACGTGAATAGTAATTTTGTTAGGCATAATTATTTAATTAAATTTGATTTAATTACGTCGCAACGGAAAATTTGTTAATTCGGAATTAGCGAAGCCGAGCCCGGGAGTGTTTTCGGACCCACTCGGATTTTGAATCAGGTATGGCCCACAAGTCACATCATGCGTCACATCATTAGTCACTCAAGTGATGGAAGTCTTGTCACTTTTTGGTGATTGACATCTTGTCACTCTTTGATTGATGTGAGTTGATGAAGGCTTTAATGCCTTGTACCAATCTTTTGGAAATTTTGGTAAATGGTATTTTGTTTTGGAAATCAAAATAACATAACACAATTTTTCATTCTCTCTTTCCTCTCCTCCATGGCCGAATGGCCTCCTTCATTTTTCTCTCAAAATGCCGTGAGCCTTGGGCTCATTTTCTTCTTGATTTTGTTTCAAAATCAAAGATGCTAGCACATCCAATGAGTCATTCAAAGGTGATAGGGAAACCAACTCTTGAGCATGGAATCATTCACAAAGCTTAGAGCTTGAAGATCAAAGCAAAGGGGCTTGGCCGAATCACACAAGGAGGAAAAGCTTGGAGCATAATTTTTTTGTGTTCATCGCATCCAAAAGCCGATCAAAGTGAGTATTTCTGCTACTTTACTTTGTTGTATTCGCACATTTCATTGCTTAATTTATATTGGTTTGACCTAGAAACCCCAACACATCTTCCTCAATATTATGGGGATTATACAGATCCCCGTGATATTCTTTAACCTTCACGATGATGGGCACCTTCAATGGAGGGCCAAGTCCCCACTCCCTGAACTCCATTTCAAGCACAAAAGCCTTATGGAACAGCGGAATGTACCTTTTTCCTTTAGGGCCTTGGACCAGATGATACCCTTTAAGCCCATATTTGAGGGAGTACAGAGAGGAAGCCAAAGAGAAAAATGAAGTGCCCGTCTACCAACAACATATTGAGGGCACCTTGAGCCTGTAACCCCAACTTCAAAGGAGGGGCGAGTCCCTAGTCCTTTTAACCTTCAATAGAGGGGTGAGTCCCCACTCCCTGAACTCTATCTACAACGGTAAAAATTCATAACCGATAAAAACTCCATGATAATGGGTAAGAACTAAACTTGCAGCCTGAACAATAAGATTTCATCTTCTCGAATATACAGATCCCCGTGATATTCTTTAACCTTCATGTCGTCGGGAAGATACAACTGGTCCATCACCTCTTCAAGAAGTTTGGCCTCAATCCAATGAGCCACTATTGTTGCAAAATGAAAGAGCTGGCTTAAGGAGAACGAAGAAATTTTTCAAAGGCTTAAAAGAAATTTTGAAATGGCATTAAAAGACTCTCAATGACTCTAAACCTCCTTTTACAAGCATTTTGGATAGAAATCCTTCGTAAAACATGCAAAAAAATTTCAGATTTATCATTTAATGCATGTTCTTCTCTATTCCATAAATGTCTTTCACATTTAAGAGATGTCAAGTCCAAACGATGAAAGGCATGGCATACAAAGTGCCGCAACACGTGCATCATCCTGAGCACCGTTTATTTGTCTAAAATGAGAGTGGATGTAGGTGAGCAAATTTAGCCCTACCATGAAGGACACGTGTCAACCATACAAATTAATATTTCTCAGCAAGCTACTATAAGTGGGCCTGTTGCAGGTTGAGATTGGTTCAATTAAGGGAACAACACTTGTCACCACATAACTGTGCTACTGGACATGAGGACATGGAACACCTTCCAGTGTCCAGTTACTCCGGAGTCAATCCACTCGGAAAGGATGCTACTCATCCCTCCAATGTAAGAAATAATTCCGGAATGGATATTTTTTTTCCAGATAAGATAATCCTCCGGGGTGTATCCACCCCAGAGAAAGTATCACTGTGTAATCCAGAGGATCACATCATATCCGCTCTGATCTCCATGTTAATATTTAATTCCTCACGAGATAGTAGACTTTAATGACAACTCATTTCATTTGACAGAAAAATATACTTTAACATACATAATTATATGTGTTAATACATTTAATCCCTTTTTTGAGCATGTCATATGCTATGTGCACATCATGCAAGTGGACATGTGTCAACCAATGGGTGACACCTCAACACTATTCAACCTTTAAATATCATGAATCTCCTACGAGTAATGGTTCTTTTTTGAGAAAGTAATATCATTAATGACAAGAATAAAATATTTATTGAAAATCATTGAAAATTAAAATGAGGAGGATTCTAACCAATGAAGAGCCATTCACACTTGCAAGATCAATCACTTACTCGTCACGAGAGAGTATCGCCTATATTGCAGTTGGTACTTAGATTCTCGTACCAGACCCAATTACAACAAATAAAGCCTAAAACTCTCTTTCTATTTCATTTTTAATTATACTTTCACTGCCTTCAATTTACATTGATCAAAAGTAAAGACCTAAATGCAAATTCGATTTCTTGTATTTCTTAATTTGTATAGGAATTCATTTTTATAATTTGATTAGGAAACCATTTTCCTAATAATGATTAAGAAAAATTTCTTATAAATCCTTAATTTTATTACCATAACACAAAATAGAATCTTATTGGGCATGTGAATGAAGACTCCTAATAGGAGTGTGATTTTGTCAATTCTGATTTTATTAGGATTAACAAAAAGGAAAGTATATATAAATAATTCTTGGTTTGTTTTTTACCTCAATCTAGGGGTGGACAAAAAAGTAAATGAAACTGGAAAACTGAATTGAAATGATAATTTTTATAATAAAAAATAATTATTCGATATTTTAATTAAAAAAACGAACTAAACTGCATTACAATAAATTTAACCCCACTGAATTAATAGAAAATTTTAATTTATTGATATTTTTTTAAAACAATCTAAACATATTATGTTGTTATTTAATAATTATATTTGTTACATTATTTAATTTATTTAGTATTTAGTGATGATTATTTTTATGAAATATTTATAATTTTTTGCTTTTGTTATTATTCTTTTTATTTTCCTACATTTTAAATAATTTAAATGATAATTATATCTTATGAAAAAAATTTATTGGTATAATTTTGATGATCAAAAGAGTTACAATATAAAAAAAATAATAATTAAGTAAATGTTGGATTAAGTGTTATTAATTTTTAATTTTTTGTTATTATTAAAAAATAGAAAAAAATTAAATTATACCGAACCGAAACAACAATTAAAAATAATTATAATTTTTTGATAAAAAATGGTACAGTTATTTTTTAAAAAAAAATAATTAATTATAATTATAATTTTTTTATAATCCTACCAAAGCGGACTGAACCGTGTCCACCCGTACCCTTATCCAAGACCATCTCAATTCATGAAATTTACATAGAAAATACAATTAAATTGTGCAACATGTGGTCTCCTCAAACCCAACTTTTAGAAAACAAAACTCAACTAAATATTGAATTCAATTCCTAATCTAAACATGATCTCTTCCACTTGTTTGTCTCCTCAACCGTCCTTGACAGAATATAGAAATGATTCATCAATTCCATTATCTACCATTTTCAATTGGACAAGAATAAGTGGAAGGTTCATATTGATGAATCGAATTTGGCACAGCAAACTCCTTTATTATTGAGGTAGGAATTTTTTAAAAACATTTAACCATTTTTTCTTGGTTGCTATTATTTTTTACATTTTTGGTTCAATCTTTTGAAAATCTGAACCAAATCAAAGTGAAATTAATCGATTCAGAAACTTCGAGCACACTTTTTTAATAGCAATGCCAAATAGAGACCAAGATGCAATTGTTCTCCAGGAAAAAAGCACAAGCTTCCCTCAGGTTCTATTATGCTACATTGGCTTTGGAATCTAAAAGAAACCCTGCATACTTTCTTGAGGCGATGATTGGCACACCAACCCATTGACACTGATCACCCAGAGAATTAAGGAAGTCAACCAACAGAGCAAATCTGCCGTAGGTATCGTCATAAAACTGGAAAATACTAATCAGAAAATAGAATGTATGTGACAAAGCTATTAAAGTTGGAGCTTATTCCCAAGTCCGCACATCAAATAAGAAAATATAATACTAGCAATACTACAAACATTCTTTCCACTAGATATATAAAATTCAAATTCAATCATATTGTTTGAACACCAAACAGTCGCAAGCAATTACTGGGATCCACAATATAAGATCAGTTTAAATAGAGATATGGTCAAGGACTATTGAGAAACTTCAGCTCAGCCTTCTGATGAGATTGATCTAAAACTTTATTGCATGCTTTATACATCAAGAGATAGACTTGTTTATTCACAGTAGCAATCTCTCACCGTACAAGATTTAAAGATGCATCTAATAATATCCTTCATCATCAAATCAAAGTAGCTGGAACAAAGAACTACAAAGCTCGTTCATAATGTAATTGCAATGTTACAATATCACTCTGCTTTCTGTTTACCAATAGGTGATAACATCAATGCCGTTTACTCGAAAGGAATTGAACCACCAGCAGCAAGGATTTGTTGCTCCAGCTGCAGTAGTCAAACAAGGAGACAGGGAAACAAAATTAAAATCCAATTTAAGACAGTGAGAAATATACATTATGAATGCAGTAGTTCAATATTATTTTTGAAATCCAAGCAGATGGCAACTCGAAATAAGAACTCCCTCCAATTCTTATTTTCCAAAGTCCCAAGTAAAACAAGCTGAAACATTAAACTGATAAGCTATTTGAAATGACAACTCTCAAACAGAGAGTTAAAAAAGAAATAAGTTTCAAAACAGCAACTTTTCCCTTTTTAACGTAATATCGAGGATAGAAACTCAATCCCCTTGAGGACACGAGCATTACTTGGATTATTACAAATATACAATCAACTGTCAGCTGTTTCCAAAGTCTCTTACACTTACCCTGAATAGTGTTTGAAGCTTGTCCTTCAGCATAGTGTACTCATGACTCACTTGTTGCACACATCTCATACACCTGCACCAAACATTTCTGAGTCAATCAAACACTTCGACAATTCCATAGTAGCCTCCTTTTCTTCATGTCGCATATAAAATGAATCACTGATTAGGAATGATCGGAGGACACTCATCTATCAACTTTGATTGAACTGAGAACTCAGCTATTCAATCCCAGTTTTACAATTAATTGATGCTAAAGATACAACCCATTCTTGGAGCACACAGAACTGTTTCCTTCATTGACCTGGTATCCAAATTCTCCAAACCGTTTACTCTTATTAATTTCCATTCAAGACTAGAAATTTCAAGGTAGAGCCAGACAATTTGATAGAATAAATAGATATAGTCCCTGAGAGAAAAAATGATTTACCCTTCTTCACTCTAGATTGAAATCATACATTATCTGAGATGGAAAAGTTTGTAACCCAATAGAAGCTAATACATTCAGGCACCAAAACTCAAAGTAAAAGAACCACATCCTCATATGTCAAAACTTGAAACAACTTAATATTCTCTCAATTAAATTACAAAGCATGTTGATTATGTGGATTTTCAAAAAGCACAATGTTAGTATTATCGGACCCTTTGGACTTCAGACATATAACTCTGTCCTGGATCAACTGAATCAAATAATGTGGTGTCGAATTTTTTTGACATAAAATTTCAAGGGTAAATTGGATAAATTATATGAATTGCAAATTGCAACAGGAAAAAAATAGAAATCATGCAATATGAGTGCATTGCAAAAACTTACCCTTCGCGGTTTTGGGCATCGCAAAAACTTCTGAAGGCAATGCATATATTTTTAACTCTCGATGCACCAACACTGTTGAACATAAAAGGCCATATTCCAATCAAACACTAGAGAAATAATAAAAAACTAAAAAACAATCTTATTGTGTTTTTACTTTCAACCAACAATTATGCTTTGCTTCATATATTTTCTAGCATATTCTGAGAAGCACATATAAATATAGCAGTTTAGTAAACATAGAGAAATATAAAAACAATAAAACTGCAAGTACCTGGAACTACTACCCTTCAATTGATGGACATTTGAATCTACCTGTTTGAAATCTACACTTGGTTGTTCTCTAAACCCCAGTTTATGAAACAAATTAAATCGAATTAAAAACCCCAAATAGCAATTTCTCCAACAAATAGATAAAAAGTTACAATTTTTAAGAATTAGCTGAAAAAACAATTAAGTTCAAAATGTGAAGAAAAGTTTTAAGGAGAGGAAAAAGACTAACAAGCTTTCACCATACTGTTGATAGTTTCTCAGCGTCCTCAAAGAAGAGAGACACAACCTCTACCACAAAATCAGGGCTGCACTCATCTTGCAGTTTCTGTAACTGACCGAACTGTTCATCCACATATCCCTGAACACAAACACATCATCGTAGTTATAAAATGAATCCTTTTTACCAAAAATAATTTTATCTTTTATAAATGAATAGACAAAAACCCACATGTAGATTTGTTCACAACATCATTTTGTAAGTGAAATCTTACTTACCTCACGGTAAAGAGATGAACTGTAATCAACAAACTGTCTCTGCAACTGACTAACCACATCCATGGTTGCTGCTGGCTCTCTCTCTCTCTCCCCTTCGTTTGTCCAAAATAGAGCAGATCTTCTTTCTAGAGTTTTTTCTTTTTTTGAAATATTTGAATTACGAATCAGCGCTGGCGAGAACGATGTTTGTAAAAATGTTATCAAAGAGAGAAACGCAGTAATTGACTTGCCAAAAATTCGACATTTTTTTCCGGTAATGCTGTTACTGTTTTGAATCATTATTTTGATCGTCTATGTTCTGTCTTTTTTGCCCTTGATTGATTTATACAGTATTACAGTATAGATGTTTGTTGAACATAAACTCTCCCGAGCCATTTAACCATATTTATACAAATTTTTTAAATAATATGATTTGAATTGGAACTTAAACTCCACTTCAGTAAGAAAATTTTCTAAATAAAAAAGGTGTGTGTATATATAGGGAATGAAATGACTTAACTCTTGGGTTTAGAGGGTTTCTTGAAAATGATATAATATGAGAAGTTTTTGAAGAAATGGGTCTCCATTTTACAATAAGCAACCAAGTAATTTTGATAAAACATTAGCCAAGTGATCCGTAAAGAGCACCGAGGCGGAGATAATGAGTTCTTAAGGACATAGGCTTCTCGACTTGATTTAAATATTTCATCTTTTACAAAATTATTTGCATGTTTGCATTTATGATTTGCACGTTTACTTGAATAATACATGTTAAAAGTGATAAATAACACATACGCCCAACAATCTTAAGAACCAATTACTCTATATGTGTTGTTGACTCTAATTTATGCATGTTCATTTTTTTCCTCTGAAAAATGCATTTTGTGCATGAAATTTAAGTAAGGGCGTTCGAACACCTGGCGAACGCATAAGGAAAATCTTGTGTTCCGCATTCTCGTTCGAACGTTATGACGAACGTCACACGAACGCAAACTCTCTGGAAAAGTTCGTTCGAATGCGTTATCAAATATTACACGAACGTGAACTCTCTGAAAAGATACGTTTGAACGACTAAACGAACGTGACACTAACGCAAGTCATACATGTACTTTTCATATTTGAATTAATTTTAGAATAGTAACATACATTAATTCACAGACTTAGATTAATCAATCAATTCACAGATTTTAATTTTGATAAATCTTATAATAACTTCTTAATAGTTATATAATACATATTTTTTATAATAAAATTTTGGTAATAAATGTAATATTAACTTAGTAAAAATCATATACTGAAAGTTTATAAACTTGGTAGTATAGATTTTGGGTTAATATTCGGATGTTCAATTATCACATGCATACATCTAGTTTATTATGTGATAAAGTTGAGAATATTTAATCTTGTTTATTTAATTATTTGTTGCATGCTTGGTTGAGAATTAAAGTGTATCACAAAGACTTGGTCCGAGTTATACACAAGTAATTCCTTCCAAACTTGACTAAATTTATTTATTTAAATAATTATTGTATTACTTGTTGAAAATTAAAGTGTAACACTAAAGATTGAATGCCTAAGATTTTCTATTGAGAATGAGATTATCACCAATGCGATAAGAGCCTAAGAGTGCAGAGATTTAAGTGGTTATATCAGACCCTCTCGTCCTCTGAGAATTTTCATCTGTTCACATATCTTAAGAAATTTTAGTCACAAATTCAAGGACTTGTATTATTTGGTACTACTATCAAAATAATAAGTGGATTCTTAATGTAACACATAAATAGGATCATAAATTTGATCTTTGTGTAATTTATCTTGTGTAGACTTATTGGTAATTATTTATTTCATAGTTACGCATGGCTAGTGGTAATATCACATTATCAGTCATTCATGGCGAGAAACTGGAAAAGTTCGGTGGAGCAAACTTCAAATAGTGCCCAAGAAAAATACTATTATTTGACCACACTACAATTGGCTAAGTACCTCAAAGAAACTCCATCGGCTCATGTGGAGGGAGAAACTGAAGCGGCTTGGCAACTGCGGGTTGAGGCATAGTAGCAAGTCGACTTCTTGTGCAAGAACTACTTGTTGAATGGTCTTGATAATATCATGTATAATGTGTACCAAGGCACGACTTCTACAAAGAAACTCTGGGAATATATTGAGAAAAAATATAAGACATAAGATGTCGGACAAAAGAAATTTTTCGTGGGTAGGTTCGTGGACTACAAAATGGTAGATTCAATGACGATAATGTCTCATTTGGGTGAACTACAATTGATCATTCATGAAATATTGGATGAGGGAATGGAACTTTGTGAGACATTTCAAGTGGCCACAATCATTGAGAAGTTGCCTCCATCATAGAAGGACTTCATGAGTTATCTCAAACACAAGAAGAAACATATGAGTTTTGAAGATTTGGGAGTTTGATTGAGAATCAAAAATAACAACAGAAAGTCTGAAAGGCTAGCTAAGAGACCATGGAGTCTAAGGCCAACATTATTGAGGGTGTAAAATATAGAAAAAAGAAAAAGAAAGAACATTGGAGTTGATTTTTTCCCAAGCGAGCAAGTGTTCAAGGGAAAATGCTACGTCTGTGGGAAAAGTGGTCACATGGAAAAGGACTACAGATTCAAGAAATCTCAGGACAAAGGCAATAAAAAGAATAATGAGGCCCATGTCATTGAAGATGAGCTATAACTGGTGAGATCTCAGAGATGAACCTCTCGGCCGTGGTAACTGAAGCCAACTTGGCTAGAAACCCGAGAGAATAGTCGATAGATACTTGTAACATCCCCGATCTGGAAGATGTTACCGGCAGGGAATAGGCCGTAATATCCCTCTGGGCCTCTGTTCTCTAACTATAGACTACATTATTTTCCTTTTCTTAATCAAGTTCTTAATTATGGAACCAATGCCCAAATCTCAAACATATAAGAGACAAATTCATTATTAATAACTGAATACTTAAATACACTTGAGTTAACAATGATTGCATATAACCCAAATATCAATACATAACTTTTATTTGACTCGTATTGGACTCTCACTCTCACTCTGACTCGTACTTGTGGACTCCAACCCTAGTGACTGCATCAGTATCTGCCCTCCCGAGCTCATCCTCTGAGAATACCTGCAACCACAGAAAAACTGGGAGTGGGGGGTTAGATCGTTATGCGATCTAAGTGAGTGGACAAGAAACTGAAAACTGATATAAAAGATTTTGGTTATAAAACCCAAGTTCCTTAAATATCTTTATATGAAAACTCTTTTCTGAAAACTTCTTCTGAAATCTCTTTTATAAAACTTATCTTTCTGAAAACTGCTTTTGTAGCTTTGGTTTCTGAAAACTATTTCAAAAATCTGGTTTCTGAAAACTATTTTTGAAAATCTGATAACTGTAAACTGATCTGTATCTGAAAACCTTGACGTATGAGGGCGTTACATATCGCCGTCCCCTCATATGCCTAACTAGAGCTAGAAGTGAAAATCCATGACTTTGGGGCGTTACGTATCGCCGTCCCCCAAAGCATGCCACTACTGTCCCTGAAACTGGTGGTCTTGGGGCGTTACGTATCGCCGTCCTCCAAGCCACTGATCTATAACTGGGGGTGCGGATCTATGCTACCCTCCAAGCTCTGAAACTAAGATCTAGGGGCATATATCATCCCTAGTCCTGAACTAGGATCTAAGGGCATCTGTCATCCTCAATCCTCTACATGTGCAAATGTTCTATGTCTGTCAATTCCATATCTATACTAGTTACATACTGAGGTGGGTTTTTCCCCTATGCCTCGAAAATCATAAAACTCATGCTTGAATTTCAAAACTGTATAAAACCTTTTCTGAACAACATTTCTTTCTTAATTAATTCTCAAATCATAATTATTTATGAAATAACTAAAATAGTAAAATATTCTAACGCCCTAAAGCGTGAAAGTAAGTCTGATATCAAAACTTAATACATAAAACCAGTTTGAGAAAAGAGGTCCACTCACCTAGAAGGAGTTTCGCTAGCCTTTCTTCGCTTCGCTGGAGAAACTCATGGTTCCTGGGGGTAATCTCAATCCACTTGATTTCTTCATCTTCCACAATCCTCTAATGTTGTTTACCTTATTCCTTGCTTTATCCTCTCTCTTTCTTCTACTTTTTCTCTTTCTTTATTCTTCTTCTTCTTCTTCTTCTTCCATTCTCATTCCTCCACGTTTGCTTCTTCTTTTCTAATTTTTGGGATTCATGAATAGTGTATCTCTTTTATACTTGGAAATTGAAAAAAAAATGTAGAATTTTCAAGAAACTTGCAAAATTACCAGAATGCCCTCGGGGACTATTCATCCGAAATTTTGATCCGTATTTTTAGCCTATTTCTAGTTTGCATTTGGAAACATGTTCAACGCGAAAGTTGTAGATATCGATCTCAACTTTCCGATAATATAAAATTCATAAAAATCAGAGTTCGTATGAGAAAGTTACGGCCCAAATATCGTAGGTTGTCCGAAGTGAAATATCGTACAATTCGGTATCGCAACTTCGAGGAATATCGATTGTCCCCCAAGGTCACTAATGAGTGCATATGTGTTCAACATAATTTATATATCCCAGAATGAAACGATAGTCGAGATTACTGGTCGAAGAGGTTACTGGTCGTTACAATACTGGAGCTACTCGCTGTATATGTGCAGATAGCAAGATGTTTTCCTCATATCAGAAAGTCGATGGTGGCGATCATCTAGCCATGGGAAACTCGTATACTTCCAAAGTGGTTGGACAAGGCATGGTAGTTATGAAATGACATCCGAGAATGAGCTTACATTATAAAATGTTCCGCATGTTTCTAATATTCGGAAGAACTTGGTTTTGGATTCCCTTCTCCGCAAGAATGGGTTTAAGTTAGTTTTTATTTCCGAAAAGTTTGTATTGACAAAAAAATGATGTCTATATGGGAAAATGATACCTCACTGAGGGCCTTTTTAAATTTAATGTAATGACTGTCAACAGACACAATGCTATTAATAATAATAAAGTTACATCTTTTCTTATATTATTAAGTCACAAAATATAGGGGTGAGCAAAACCGGTTTCGGTTCCGGTTCCGCATAGAACCGGAACCTACCCGAAAAAATTTGGTTCCGCACTAACTGGAACCAGAACCTTCCCAATTAAACAGGGTACCCTATTATTCGGTTTTAATCTGGTTCCATTCCGGTTCCGAATTACCGTATTTTAAAATATTTTAATGAAAACTACATTCTGGTACGAGTACGTAAGAAAAAACAGGGACCAAATCGGAGTGCGGAAGCTCAAGAACGAAAGGTTATACAATAGCCCACTATTTTCTTTCAAAATATTTGATTATTGATATCATTAGTTATATATAGATTTTCATTATACTTATGTTGCTGGGAAAATGGAAGGAAACTGAAAAGATAAAAAAAAAATACATATAATTTTAGAGTCGAATTTTGCTGTGCTGAAATATTTCGAATTAGATTAAGAAGATGCTTTTTTTGTTAAAACAAAATTGTGGCAAAACAAAATGGAGTAAAGGAAAATTTTGTTTATTGATTGATTATTTTTCCCCTAGTTGTGGTAGTTTTAAATTATAGCAGCTTTCTGTTTGCAATGGGCTCATTTTCTAATTTTAAGCGTCTCTGTTTAACACAAACACACATACATTCTAAATATACTTGATAGAAGCACTAAAATATTGCTATATGAACTGCGACTCTTTAAAATTTGTACAATTAAATAATGAACGCCAAATGTTTAAAATTTATGTTCATATAAATCGGTTCCATGGTCCGGTTCCGGTTCCGACTATTTTGGAACCGGAACCTACCCGGATAAAATCGGTTCCTTCATATTTGGAACCGGAACCTACCCGATTACAACCGGTTCCGGTTCCAAACCCGGAAAATCGGTCCGGTTCCAACCGGTTCCGGGTAGAACCGGAACCGATGCTCACCCCTAACAAAATATGTGATATAGTAGGTTGGGACATGTTAATTATGATACAATACATAAATTAATTAACATGAACCTTATACCTAAGTTTATAATTGATAACCAATATAAATGTGAAGCATGTGTTGAAGCGAAATTAAATAGAACATCATTTCATTCTATTGAACAAAGTTATGAACCCTTCGAACATATTCACACCGATGTGTGATATGAATGTTGTGCAATCTAGAGGCGGTAAAAAGTATTTTCTTATTTTTATCGATGATAGCACAAGATTCTATTATATGTATTTGCTGAGGAGCAAAGATGAAGCTTTTGATAGCTTTATACACTATAAGAATGAAGTTGAAAATCAACTTGGCAAGAAAATCAAAAGAATCGGGAATGATAGGAGAGGTGAATATGTGCCACCATTTGGTGAATATTGTTCCAACCATGGAATTATTCACGAAACCACTGCTCGTTATTCTCCTTAGCAAAACGAGATTGCGAAATGAATAAATCTAACGTTGAAGGAAATGATAAATGACATGTTAACAAGCTATTGTTTACCCCAGAACTTATGGGGGGAGCTTTGCTTTCTGTCAACTACTTTGTGAAAAAGTTACTTCACAAAAGATTGAAAAAAACTATATAAATTATCGAAAAGTCACGCATCTTCCTACAAAATACCTAAAAGTGTAGGGGTGTCTCACCAAAGAAATGGTTCCTTATCCTAAGAGGGTTAGAATATAACCCAAAACTGCTGACTGTATATTCATTGGATATGCTTACAACAGTAGCGCATATCGATTCTTGGTACATAAATATGAGATTCCTGACATCAATCCAAATATGATAACTGAGTCAAGGAATACGACATTCTTTGAATAGACTTTTCCTTGTAGAGAAAGACAAAGAACGAAGTATCTTAAAAGAACCATTGATACTGCTACAAGTAGTGATCAAGTTAACCAAGAATCAGATAAACATGAAAATATTGAGGAAAGTGAACCTAGACGTAGCAAGAGAACAAGAACGTCTAAATCATTTGTAACTGATTTTCTGACACACTTGTTAGAAAATAAGTCTCAAAGTTATAAAGAAGCAATGTCTTCTTCAAAGGCATCTTTATGGAAAGAGACTAGCAAAAGTGAGATTGATTCTATCATTCAGAAACATACTTGGGAGTTTGTTGATCTTCCTCTAAGTTGTAAGTCGTTGGGCTACAAATGGATTTTCAAAAGGAAGATGAAGTCGGATGGATCAATAGATAAGTACAATACAAGACTTGTCATAAAAGGTTATAGATAAAAATAATGTCTTGATTACTTTGATATCTATTCACCAGTGACTCGCATCACTTCAATTCAAATGCTTATAGCCATAACAGCTATATTTGATCTTGAAATACATCAAATGGATGTAAAAATAACTTTCTTAAATAGTGAATTGGATGAAAAGATTTACATAGAATAATCAGAAGTTTTTAATATTTATGGAGAAGAAAACAAGATGTGCAAACTTATAAAATCCTTGTACAGATTAAAACAAACACCTAAATAATGGTATAAGAAATTTGACAAAGAGATGTTGTCAAATGGATTCAAAATCAATGAGTGCGATAAGTGTGTATACACTAAATTAACTTAAGAAGGATATGTCATTGTGTGTCTTTATATAGATGATATGCTGATAATTGGTAGTAATCATGAGATGATACAGTCTACCAGGAAAACCTTGACTAATAATTTTGACATAAAAGATTTAGGTGTAGTTGATGTAATTCTAGGAATTAAAATTTCCAAAATATCAAAGGGATACATATTATCTTAAGCTCATTATGTTGAGAAAATACTTAAGAAATATAGTAAATAAGATCTAAACGTAGCTAGAACTCATGTGGACTTAACTCTCTATTTGTCTAAGAATACTGGTTCGAGCGTATCACAATTAAAGTATTCGAGAATCATCAGAAGTTTGATATATCTCACAAATTTCACACGATCTAATATCGCTCAAGTCGTAAACACACTTAGTAGATATACGAGTAATCCAGGACATAATCACTGGAAAAGCCATAGTAAGAGATTTTAGCTATCTAAGAGAAACTTCAAAATATGGTCTGCATTATACTGTTAGGGTTGGTGCTCAGAGCGTCAATCCGGATCGTATTTATGTCTGATTCATGAATACAAATAATTCATTTTTTCATAATATTACTTATTGATGATAACACCTTTTGTCTTTTTGTAACACCCAGTAACCTCGATGAATACTACGTTATGGAAGGTATGGTACATGACATAAATCATGTTCAAGTATATGGGTGCGTGTGGAATTACTTTTTAGACATTTGATAAATTCCTCGTAGTTCCGATACAAAATTTATTCCAAGATTAAATCTGGATAGTCCATGGTAATTAGGCTGTAACATATTCATATGAAATCTAATTTTTATTAATTTAATATCGTCGGAAAGCTAAGACCGAGACCTACAACTTCCGCATTGGATTTTTTCCCAAATTCGAATCAGAAACAGGTCAAAAACATAGATTAAAAATCAGATAAGTAGTACCCGAGGAGCAATCTATATAATTCTCTAATGTTCTCAAATATTATGATATTTTCTTTCATAAAATTATTACACAATTAGTCAATTCAGCCCCTAGTATAAATATGGTCATTATTCATTTATCTCCAAAAGGAGGAAATAAGAAGAAGAAACGTGAGAGGGGAGAGGGGAAAGAAAGAAGGAATAAGAAGAAAATAGAGGGAAGCCATTTCCTTACCAAAAATAAGGAAGAAACAAGTACAAATTAAACCACCACAAGCTAGAAGGAAGGAATATCAAGCCAATAAGACTTGAATGGTGACTGAAATCAAGTAAGATAAGGTAAGGAAGACTTGACCCAAATTTGAAGTATTAATATTTTGATGATTGGATGATAAATGAGTGTTGTTGAATTGTGAATGACGTTGTTTATATAGTTTTGGTGCTAAGAAAATTAGGATTTAGAGAAATACCCAAAGTAGGAAATTCTAAAAGATGAGTAAATTGAGGATTTTGGAATTTGATGTTGTAATGATGATAGAAGGATAAAATAGTGATAATTTGAATGTGGATAGTTGAATTAACTTATATGAAGATTAGAGTGTTGGGTTTATTATGGAGTATGTCCTTGAAGAGTTTATGTTAGGCCCTGAAATTGGCCTAGCGCCACGATGCTTAACACTCAGCGTCGCGACACGTAAGAATCAAAGGCTCACAGCCTCGGGCCTGATTGTGAAGTGATGCGACGCTCATTATTTGACGTCGCAACGCGTAACAAGCAGAGGATTTGCCTCGGGTCTGATCAAGTGGGCGTCGTGATGCGGGACCCTTAGCGTCGCGACATGAAACATAGCATGCTCTATGCATGAGCGTGCTTGCATGAGCGTGGTGATGCGCCAGACGTGGCGTCATGACGCGATACAAAATTAGTTCCATACCATTTCAGTTTCAACCTAGGATGTTAAAGACCACCCTCAGAGTTTCATATTGAGGTACATATACACAATGTGACAGGTCACAAGCGTAATACATCGTGTGATGTTTATATATGTGTTAAACCGAGAAAATTAGTTTAATTCCAAAACATGATCCACACTTTATATTCTAATTGAGTTCTCAATTATAGATCATCACAGGAACCACAATATTCTTCAACGAAGCGAAGGAATACCAGCCAGATCCTAAAATTAATGAGTGGACTCTTTTCTTAAGCTGTGTTTACTTACATGTTTTGAGCTTGAAACTTACTTTTCCGTACTTAGGGCGTTTGTCAAGTTTATTTCAGATGTTTTATGAATAGAAAAGTTCTGGAGCAATGTTTTAGAAAAAGATGATTTGTAAAGTATGATTTCATGGTTTTGGAGGCATGGGGAAAAACCCACCTCAGATGTAACTTGATTCAGATATGAAATTGAAAGTTACTTAAATTGACGGACATGACATGTGCACATGTAGAGCAAGGCTAATGGGACGGTGATATGTAACGCCCCTAGATCCTAAGTTTCAGAGCTAGGGGACGGTGATATGTAGGAAGCATTGGAACATGGATCTTGGGGCATTTGTACGTGTTTTAGGACCTTAGGGACACATCGGAAGCATGGGGGAAGAGCAGAAATGCGGAACATAACATCCAATAAAACTGCCACGCGTCGCGACGCCCAATCTTGTGGCGTCGCGACACGCCCACAAAAGCTGCACATAGTGAAATCCAGTAAGTTTGGCGCCGCGACGCCCCGCAGAGCCCAGAAACACCAATTTTTAGGGTTTTACAAGCACAAGAACTCCAAGACCTTATTATAAATACATAAGCTCGTCCAAAACCCTAAAAAAGAGGCTAATACACAACACAAAGACACAAAACATGTATTTTTAGAGAGATCCATGGAGGAGGATTGAAGAGCTACAAGAGGAGACGAAGGCGGTGACGTCCGAAGAGGAAGGGATTCAATTCGGGTTTTATCCTCTAGTTTCTTTCTTAGAACTCTAATTATTTCCATTATGTACATGACCATGTTTTTATTATTTTTATCTTTAGTCATGAACTAACTCCATAATTCTAGAGAATGATGTAACTAATTCTTGAACCTATGTATTGATTGTCAATATTGTTATGAAGTTTTATTCAGTTTATTTGTATTCTCTTGCGTTTAATGCTTCTTGTTTGCTGGTCACAAATTGAGATGATGCATATTTAGAATCTATCGCTCGGGAGAGAGGGATTTTGAATAGGATCTAGAGAATATAACCTAGGAGTTTTATAGAGTTCGGGAGAATCTATAGTTCCTTTGAAGTCGTTAACATAGAATCACAAAGCGTAATGAGTTATTGATTACTAGATTTTTATAGGGATATCGATGTCTGTAGTTGATAATATTTTCACTGTTGCTCGGGAGAGGGAGTGAATACTTTAGGATTCTTGACTTATAAATAATGCAATTGGACAATGATTAATTGGCATAACAAATACATAAGGGGATAGCTAGGTGAAATCAGACTCTAGAATCTCTATCGTATTGGTTTCTCCAACGTAACTATTTTTATATCTTATTTATTTAATTTAATAATTATTAATTATTTTCTAAATAAAGTTAGAATTATCAATTATAGTACTTAGTGTGAGTTGAACACAATCAATGTAGGTTCGACACTCTTCACTCATCTTTACTAAAACTTGACACCGTACATTTGCGGTACGATATAAAATATCAGCAATTTTTTGGCGGCTGCACCAAACTTGCTGGATTTCACTATATACATCTTTTGTGGGCGCTTCGCGACGCCACATGGTTAGGCGTCGCGACGCGTGGCAATTTTATTGGATGTTATGTTCTGCGTTTATGCTCTTCCCGTGTGCTTCTGATGCGTCCCTAAGGTCCCAAAACACGTACAAATGTCCCAAGATCCATGTTTCAATGCTTCCTACAAATAAAACATAAAAGAAACTACAAATACATTAAATGATACGAAATCTAACAAAATAGTAAGCTAAGAATGCAAAAATAAGTGGGTATAAACCGCACTTATCAATTGTAAGAAACTTTTCTAAATAAAAAAGGTGTGTGTATATATAGGGAATGAAAGGACTTAACTCTTTGGTTTAAAAGGTTCATTGGAAATGATATATTCCTTAATGAGAAATGACATAACATTTATGGTTGAAAAGTTTTTTTGGATGGTTATAACCTGTAAAGAAATATACATGTTGATATAAGGGTACATTTTAAAGGCAACTCTCCATGCTATAAATAAGCCCATTGAGTTCTTCATTCACATTCATTCTTATATTCTATTTTATTTTCATAAGTCTTAAGCATTTTAGAGAGTTTAAGGTCTTCATAAATAAAAGAGAGTTTTCAACATTGATTCATAGTTCAAGTTCTTGAAGAAATGAGTGTCTCTCTTAAAAGAAGCAACCAAGTAATCCTAATAGAACGTTAACCAAGTGATCCATAAATGGCACCGAGACAGAGTTAATTAGTTCTTAAGGACAGATGTTTCTCGACTTGGTTTAAAGGTTTCATCTTCTACAAAATTATTTACAGAATTTTCTTAAAATTTGGAGTTATTGTGTTTTGATTTAAGATTTACATATTTACATTTATGATTTACATGTTTACTTAAATAATACATATTAAAAATAATAAATAACACATTCGCCCAACAACTTCTTCAAGAAGTCTCCTCCTCAGGATTTATGCGCCCTCTTATCTTTGCTTGTATCAAGGGAATGTTAATTTATTATGATATATACTAATGATTAAAAAAAATTGCAAAAAATTAATATTCTCTCTTAACAAGGCTGGATAGGTAAAATCAATTTAGTGGCGTGACAGAATGATTAAAAACTTGAAAGGGTAAATGTCATTGTCAAAAGCTTTGTTAATGGGAATTGTTAACCAATCAAAATGGTTATAAGTTGAGACATTTCCATATATGATTGGATAAAGCACTTGGTGCTGTTTGAATCAATAGCCTTATGACCACTTAAATCGCCACTTCTTTCTTTTTGTGACTCCACTTACATCAATAGCAATGGTTCAACGCAAAAACAATATGCACGACTTTTGGCTCAGCATTTAGAGCTGATGATGATAATGGATCAACGAACACACGTCCGGGGATAACTACCAAGTTATCTTAATTTTCTTCTGCTTTATTTGATTAATACGAATTATTTAAATAGGAAATATAAGGTTAAAGATAACTCTTGTGCAAAGATAATGCCTTTATCATTTTTAGTTATGATAACAAGTTTATCCCCCTAACTTATTAAAGTACCCAAGAAGATAAATATAAAGTAATTAAAAAACATTCATTTCTCTTTAAAAAAAAAAAAAATACCCATGTCGTCAAAGGTAGACATTTAATAACAATCGTTTTCTCGTCTATGATTTCTTTCGAACAACCATCTTCTCGTCAGTTACATCATTTTTCCGGTGGAAAATCTTGACCTCGGCCCAACTCTTATACCAAATGTTACAAACACAAATGGTAACACGAAGATACAAAGAGTAAAGCAAGTATATAAGAACAAAATATCAAACCGCATAAACACATATTGTTATACAGCTTGCAGACAATATGTTCACACATAATTCATCTGTACATACAGCTTGATAGAACGTTAAAGCAGAGAGTGTATGCACAAATCAAGTTTTCTACCAAGAGGTTTAAATTTGACCGTTCCCCAAAAGGTAAAACCGTAAATGAATTTATAAATTTTCCATCTACAAAATATACAAGTCAGAGAAAGCCAAAGAGAGAGATAGATAGATGACAGCATACTTTAGTTCAGATTGCCAACCACACGACATCACTCTTATTCACACTGCTTGGCAATCGAATCATCAAAAGATGATATCAATACAGCTTCTTTCAATGACCTCAAATCAAGCTTTCTACAACATTCTGGGAGGTGATACCTCCTCAAAGGAATCGAGGAAACAGATCAACCTGTCAAAAGAAAAGAAGAGAGAAGAAAACATAAGCTTCGATATCAATGTAGTTGGATATAGAAGTGGTTAAAGATTGCCGCAACCAAAGCTTTAGGTGCTTACCTTCTTCGTAGAAAACAAACATGCCCCCAACCATTTCTTCATTTTCATCCTCTTCCAGTTTTTCCCTCTCACGGTTGCTATTGCTACCATCGACATCAACACTTACAACATCAGTTGACTTACATATTCCATTGTGCTCTAATGCTTTACAATGCTCCTCTCGCAAAGACAACCCAAGATTTACTGGACAGCTAACTACAGAGAGTGCTGGACCCTCAACAATAATGCCCATATGTGACTCATAATAGTCAGCACTCACCAAATTAGTCTCTAATGGAGGCAAACTATTTGGAATGTGACTGTTAACATGATGGTTATCATTTCCTGGATGTTTGGGAGAAGAAGATGCAATGTCCAAAGATTTTTTATTCGGAATCGATGGTTCAACCATGGTACTCTCATGCCTTCCATTGTAAATCTCATTTAGAGTCTGGCCAGTGGGAACATATAACTTGTCATTATTCACTTGATCCAAATCAAGCAGATTCTCAATTCTCCTTGAGGAACCTGATGAAAATTAGAAACAGAAAATGATTACAATGTTTAAAGAATCACTATGATTATCAGCATGTAAAAAGAAATCAGTACATTTAACTTTGCAGCTCTGAAAATATGCGGGCTCTAATTGTCCGAACTCACAACAATAACAAGAATAAAATAGAGATAAAAAAAAAAAAATTAAGTAAATAATCTGATAAATATATCCACATTATGTCAATCCTTTCCACTAAAGGGACAACAGCGATGGACAGTTACTCCTATCATGTTCCAAATTCTCTTCTTCAAAATTTCAGACTCCAGAGTACATTATTTCCAAAGGACAGAAAGAAAAGTTAATACAGCAATGACTTACCCCCCTCAGAACTTTCAGTAGAGCTAAGTGATGCTGGATTTGAGTGACAAATGATGGTCTGCTGTGCGATCTTGTCTTCAGCTTGATAAGGTCCCGAAGAAGGTGACAGATGACACTTTTCTTCTCTAGGGCCTCTGTAATGAAACAACAGATCAGGCACTAAATAAATTGTAAAAGCAAAGCACAAAAAAAATGCATGTCCATCCACCCATGCATAAACATGCCAAATACACCCCAAAAAGAAGAAAACGGAAAACCCCGTGATAATGAATGATGGGCACATTATATCATCATTGATGCATGGAAATGGCGAGCTGCTTCAAATTAAGCAGTAAGTCATTTTAACAAGCATAACTGAATCTAAATGATATGAACGCTTGAAGTAATAAGATTGCATGTATAATATTGAATAGATCAGTAATATCATGTGCCAAAGTGCAGTTTCGTATCATAAGAACCTAAATAAAGAATAGCTTGACACCAGAGAAGAATGATTTTAGACTTGAATTTAACAAAACCATACGATACTGATGAGTGGTAAATATGCATATTTACCACCTGTTTATCTATAGAATTGCTAGTCATTAAGAGTTTTTTGTATAGTTTATTTGTTTTCGTGTGTGTTTTGCAGCTTCAGAGCGAACAATGATAAATTAGAAACTTCAAGCAAAATAAGGCAAAAACTGGATCAAAGACAGCATTTTGGAATCAGATACATAGGGCCAGCGCCACAGCGCCAATCAAGACAGAAATCTGGATGTGCCCAACGCTATGGCTCCAAGACCTTAGTACTGCGGTGCCAACCTATGTCCTGTATTGTAATTTTGCTCATTTTTAAGAGCCCTATTTAAGGAAAGAAGCATTTAGGGTTTGATAGGCGAATTGGGGGAGAAAATTGGCCTCTTTGGAGGCCAAAAACCCTCTCCAAACACAAGAGAGGGACATGAACATCAACCATCATGAATCATGGAGAGGAAGGTGAAGATTGAAGCTTGGGGATTGACAATCTTCAAACCTTAGTTTTCTCTCCCTACTCTTTGTTTCTTTATGCTTAAATTGCAAATGATGTTTTTCGTAAATCTTTGTTTCATGCTATAAAATCTTGTCTTAGGATTTCAATGGAACCCAACTAGTAGCTTTGATTAATTAAATCTCTCTCTGGTTAATATTGTAACCTTCTATTTCTGATTATTTGTTTTATCCTGGTCTTCATAACTTACTATTGCTTAGCAATCAATAGGGTTG